>JASANB010000788.1:0-145760 GCA_030248155.1 Sabatieria punctata | reverse complement strand
ATTGTTCTAGTTTACACCATACGAAAGTAAATTCAAAGTTTGTCTTTGGTAAGCATTCATTCCTGCGAATGTCGATTTATGATAATATGGAATCGGATCCCTGGACACCCAGCAAAATCGGTAATATCGAATCGGCGCAAAGTTAATCGGCGCAAAGCGCAAAGTGGCGCAAGTTTTTCAGTGGTTGCGTGAACATCTAAGATACTGTAGCCCGCGAAATTTAAATTCTATTGTCCCTCTTCTTAATTTGTCGTTGCATAAATGATGATTGTCTCAGGATCATTTCTCATTCGCAATATGCACTGTATTTAACCTTCAAGGACTCAAGTTAATACGTTAATTATTTTATTAATTACTATTTATTGTTGTTAATTACTCAAGTCAATATTTCAAATTAATACCACTCTTGAATCCATAAGTTTTGTTGCCCACATCAGCGTGGGGTATAGACCGAGAATAACTTCAGATACATTAGCTCCACCTATTTCCGTCCTAGAGGAACGGCTTTTTAACATTTGTAAATGAAATAAAGATGAACGAAACGGTACCGTTTATTGAAGACGAAGTCGGCGTCGATCATAATTATGCCGGGACTGTGACTAGCACGCCTAACAAAGCTACTGCGGCAACAACGTAAGTGTGGTTTTCATAAGTTGGTAAAAGTAAACAATCTCGGTCCCCGGTCTAATCATAGCAAATTCGGGCGGGCCTAAATTGCCCGGATTAATAAGGCAGAGCCGTACATGAAAAATAGTTTGCAAATTTCACAGCTGATTTTGGTATTCGTATTCGTAGCCAAGAGAGAACTCAGAGTGACAGACAGGCGCGCGGATCGCTATTACTGACTAGACTATACGACCAATAAAACAGAACAGCGAACAATGTACTGTATACTGTGAATACGCCTTGGAAATTGTTTCGAAGTTAAAGTATGCAACTCGTTTGCTAGCGATGTTTGATTTCCCTGATTCTCAAGCGGTAAGCCTGGCGTGTCTAAAAGCGTCCGGTCCCGTCCGATCCGATCCGATCCGATCTGGCGGGGGGTCGTACAATGTACTGCCCTACGATCAGACCTGCACGGTCCATTTCGTTACCCCTTATATCGTCATCTCGGACGTTTGCCCTTCTTTCACTGCCAAGCCACTCAAGCCATGCTGTTGGGCGCCAGGTACCAAGAGAGTGCCTGGCGTGGTGACGTCATGGTGCTGACAGCTCCCAACGGCCGCCCGGCGGACAGACACTAAACCGGTATTGGCCTTATTGCTGGTTTCTCAGACGGCTCCTGACGTCGTTGATCTTCCCTCCAACGTGGCATGCTTTTTGGAGCGGCTTTCGGTGCAACGGCAGATCCAGTTGGTTCCCATTTTACCTACTCACTGTAACCAGTTTTCGGTGGCCTGGGTGGAGCGTTGTGCCGACGACCAACTCTTTGCAGCAAGAAACTTGCCGCGCCGAGAGGATGAACCACTACAACCGCTAGGGATGCAGGGGCCGCCGTGACTCAGAGGCAGCGAGCTACCCACTGAGCCAACGTCCGGTCCCGTGTAAAGAACAATGTAACGTACAGAATACACAGAATAAATAACTCTCTAGATTCGTAAATAAGAAATGTGGTTCGCCGCAGCAGCAATAGTTTCTGTGCTCTCAGATTGCTGGTGAGTTTATAATTATTATAATAATATTATGTCAGTACTTACCCAGCCCAGCAGTACTTTTCACGTTCGCGTTACCTTCCAAACAAGAAGCTAAGTTAGACTACTACAGTTCAAGGCATTATGTAAATGATTCCAGGTCCATTCCTCCACCCACGAAATAGCCATTTTTAACCTGAAAAGCTAAGATTGAACCTAGGCCTAAGCTGAAACCAAAGCTTTAATAAAGTCAGGGTGGTTGGCGGGTGGGGGAATGGGCTTCCTCCAATGAAAATTGGGGTACTGAACGCACATGTAAAGTTTTCCCGCATTAGCGCTGGTACCGTAAATTTGCGCTTTGCGCTTTGCGCCGATTACCTTTGCGCCGATTCGATATTACCGCAAAATCGGACCCCAGTGTGCTGATAAAACATCGGTTGTTAGGATCGTACGCCGCACTTCGTTCATAGTTTAGATCTGCAAACATTTGTAGTGTTGTCTTAACAAAATCGTAAATTTTCGGTTAACACTGTGTCAACACAACCAAAATTTTGTCCAACAAGTCGAAAATTTGGGGTTCAGTGCGTATTTGCCAAAATTGATTTCTGTGGAATCTTAAAATGGACCAGGAGGCTTGCTAACAGCTTCTGGAAGCGTATTGAGCGTATTGTAGAGTTTTATTTTCGTCCTTCCTGGGGCCCACAATGTACATGTATGAAGTTCTTTGAAGTTGACATTGTTTGAAATTGCGTTTCACTTTTTCAAATTGCGTTCATGTCGTTTTACACTGTCCTTAGTATTCTCATTTCTGTTCAATGCGGGGGTCTAGGGTAAAGTTTGCTAATCGCACGCACGCGCCGGTTGCCTGACGACTTGATGAAGTATGGGGGCCGAGAACCGATTATTCGCCTGAAAAGGACCGCGCTTTCGTACCTCATAGACTGACTACGGTACGGACCGCGCGCGCTTGGGTTTTTTACGTTTTTTTTCTCTTTTTTACTCCTCGGTCCTCTCACTCCTCGCTCGCTTCTCTTTCTTCTGTGTATTTTTGGTCTGTGTTTTAGTTGGAATAGAAAAAAGAACCCCTTCACTTTTACTTGTTTTTATTTAGCTCTAAAACGACATTCGGTACCAGTGTAATTTTTTTCCTTGCTAAAAACGTGCTCAAAAAACGCATTTCCAAGCCTTTTGCAGCTTTTTGAAATTTTCAATGCCCGCTAGGCGTATCCCCCTCGACCCCTCCCCTTCTTCCGGAAACCCTCTACCCCCCAGACCGGCCCGAATTTGTTACTTGCATGATCGAAAGCGAAGCGAACTTCAGAAGCTTCCGTAAGGGAGCTTTCTAAAGTTTTTAAAAGCTTAGCTTCCAAAAAGGTGACATTTTTAAACTAGAAGCAAAAGAACTCGTCGGACAAACGACCACGCCCTCACCATGATCTGTGTTACTTGTTATTCTCGACGTGTATTAACATGCATTTCGCGAGAAAGTCAGCTTAGTTAACTATGGCCCATAGGCAAGTTGGGTCATCTCACCGATCCGGCTAAAATTTTATGAGCATAAACTAGACCACGAACGACGACCTTCGGCGCCTATTAGAAGAAAAACACCCCCCTAGAACCGGAGCTACACCCCCTCAAAGTTGGCTCGCCAGCCGTTCTTTGGCCAATTTTTGGACCTCTAACGACCCAAATTCAAACGCGTGCCGTTTGCGCATTTCTAAACCGACAGCTTTCGCATGCCCACCAATCGATAGCTATTTCAAAATACTTTAAATCGCCCGCTCAACGTTTTCTGTATCATACCTGGTTAGCGTGTTATTTTCCGAAATGTACCAAAAATGACAAAAATGCACCCTCCATTTTTTGCGAATATTCGCCCATAACTCCAGCCACAGAAGCGTGGGCCACCTGGAACTTTCTTCAAAGTTAGCTCATAACTGGCCAAACATAATCCACACAAATACACATACATAATAGAGACTAAGTCTAGCATGGGAAAATTTGGACCTGGCTGGTTAAATTTTGTCCGGATGACGATGCTGTAGTGATAGTGGCAGTTGAATTTGAACGTTCTGGAATGATTTTGTTTGGTAGCCTAGGTATCTTATCTGATAGCAACAAGCAACTGTTGCAGTAAGAAGCAAGAAAGAAATGTCTTCCTGTGATTATCTGCTGCCAGTCAAGTGACGATGACCGATCTGTTCCGTTCGGCTTTCAACTATTTGTCGTCGTCCGGAGTTGGTGGAAGTGCGGCTGCTGTCCCAGGCAAAACTGATCATGAATTAGTTGGGCAAACTGTCGAGATCGGAGGACTGAAACTCAGAATACGAAGTTTAATTGCTGAAGGTAATTGAGACACACTTTTACCAGCTACCAGTAGCCTGGCTACGTATTGTGGTTTGCTATTATAGTGATGTTATGGTACGGTATTACATCACGGTAGTCTCCAAGGCCCGTCGTGCTAAACTGTATATAAACGAAACCATTTTGTATCAAAACTGCTGTATTTACAAATTCAATAGAATGCAGTCTGCCACAATAGACAGTAGCATTGTCTATTGTGGGCTAAATTGCTCTGACTGTCTATCTCTAATATTTGCTACTTAGGCGGTTTCGCACTGGTCTTCACGGCAACGGATTCGACCAACCGTGCCTACGCTCTCAAACGACTGCTGGCGGCCGATCGCGAGGCAGCGGACGATATTCTGAGGGAGATCAGGTTTCTGCGCCAGCTCACCGGGCATCCGAACGTAATCCAGTATGAACAGGCCGCCTCTCTCAGTCCCCAGGAGTCGGGACACGGACGTGCCGAGTTTCTGCTCCTCACCGAACTTTGTTCTGGTTTGTTTGGCTCTGTATCTTTTTTGGTAGAACGGATATGATGACCACAAATCCATTCGCAGAGTAGCTCTGTGCCTTGGGGGCCACGTGTTCGGTGTGTGAGCTAGAGAGTTCTTTTCTGGTTCTTTACCGACCCCGGGTGCGTGTTTCACGGAAGAAAATATTGGTCTGATCCTGTTGATTCGTACAATAGTTTGCTGACTGTGTCGGAATTTGGTTTGAGACACGTTGTAACTTTTGTAGGCGGTCCTGTCGTAGATGCGTTGAGACGACAACCGTTTAGTCCGTATCATGTGATCAAAGTGTTCAATGCAGCATGCCAAGCAGTCAACCACATGCACTCGCAGCAACCGCCAATAGTCCATCGCGATATGAAGGTACATCACTGTTTAGTATTATTAAATAATTTTTTTGTTGTTCTCCGCAGTCAGTGATTTTTCGATATGGTATGGGTTCAATTTTGAGTTGCACCGTACCGTATGGCACAGGCACCATTTATTGGTTTGGTGCCATATATAGTGTGTCTCGCCGGCACAGTTGGTGTAGTGGTTTAGGCCGCAAAGCCACTGTGCGCGACGTCGTGCGCTGCGCTCATCCTCTCGGCGCGGCAAGTTTCTTGCCGCAAAGAGTTGGTCGTCGGCACAAAGCTCCACCGAAACGTGGTGACAGCTAGTAGGTAAAAGGGAACCGACTGGATCTGCCGTTGCACCGAAGCCACTCCACGAAGCATGCCGCGTTGGAGATCTATGATCCGATGTCAGAAGGTGTCTGAGAAACCAACTATGCCGGGAGCCCTCTGGCATATGGGGCACCGGCGGCCGTCGGGAGCTGATAGCATCATGACATCAACACGTCGGCCGCCCTCCTGGTGACCGGCTGGCAATGAAAGAAGGGCCACGTCCGAGTTGACGTACTGCGGGGGTAGTGAAATGGACCACGAGTGTGATAGTAGGCCGTAAGGCCCCCCGCAAATCGGATCGGATAGTGTCCTCGCTGAAGGCCTCTCAGGTGGTGCCTTTATGGTAGCACCTTGCCCAAGATAATTGTCTTGTGTGAATTATGGCTTCTATAACCATTTAGCAAGTAACAGAAATCTAAATAGTTTAGATAGAGAATCTACTGTTCGACAGTCGAGGTTTTGTGAAGTTGTGCGATTTCGGCAGTGCAACCACAGAAATATTTGAGCCGGATGAAACCTGGAGTGCCAGCAGACGCTCGCAAACTGAAGACGAGGTACGTCGTTGTTTTGATAACACTTGCTTTCTTTATGAAACCACCGATCTTACTCAGTGCTGCTTTATTTAGTTGACGAGGCATACCACTCCCATGTACCGGGCGCCTGAAATGCTGGATTTGTATTTGAACTACCCAATTGGGACAGCGCTGGATGTGTGGGTACGTGCGTTGTTCTGGCACAGTTATATTACGTGCTGATATTGATTGAGGCCACATCTGGCTAATGTAATCTATTTTTTAGGCGCTTGGATGTGTTTTGTATTATTTGTGCTATCGAGTGCATCCTTTCGAAGATAGTGCTAAGCTACGCATTTTGAACGCAAAGTACACACTGCCCGAACAAGAAACTCCCTTCTCGGCCTTTCATCCCTTAGTTGGTAAGCAGCCATTTTGCACCCTTTTAGCTACAACACCTATTTTCTTTTGTCTACTGTACTGTTTTCATATTTTTTTTGTGAACCATTTTGTTCCTAGATAACAACCGCTGTTGCTGACTTGGCAATTGGATTGCAACTGGTAGTAGCTTTCGATTCGACCGAAAATCCGGTCGAACTTTTCAGAGAAAAATTTTCGGTAGACTTTTAGTTCCTGGTATTAATGATAAACCATTAAAGAATGACGTCAACACACAATGTGTTCTTCATCATTTGAAACGGTTGTTGTCTTATGTTTATTACTGTTTACACAGTTAAAAAATGACTTAGTTCTTCTCAGAAAAGCTACTGAACGTTTCCCGGTGGATATTAAAATGAATTGCGTTGCCATAAAGTAACCGATCAGGCGTTGAAAGGGTCTGAGTTATTCTGAGTCTGCTGGTTTTAAGCTCGAATATAGCAAGTATGTCTGAATTGAAATTAGCGCTAAATATAATAGCAGTTAAGATTAATTGAACTTCGGAGCTCCTGTATATACATGGAAATAGTAAGCAGTTAATGTGAGAAATTGCAGCCAATCAAACAAGCGCAAAGGTTTTCGTGCGTGTTTTGTCTTTGCGGTAGGTGAGTGACTAAAAACTAAGAGCTGGGTTGCTGGGCTGATAAGTGGTGTTGCGGCTCGATGCTTTTTTGGAAGACCGAACGAGGTTGCCGTTATTGATTGCGCCCTGCAGCAGCTACGACATAGCCCCACTCTTTTATTGATTTGGCTCAGTCGAGACTCCGGCTGGTGAAGCCACCACCTGAGTGTGCTTACCGATAAAATCTCCATTTTTTGCAACGGCGCCTTTTCAGAATCAACCTTACAAATCGACCCCCGATGTCGGCCGACTGTGGCCGATTTGTGTGAGCGAACGGAAGCTCTGGCAGTGGCGTTGGACGCTAGTTTAAAGGAGCCGCTGACTGATTTGATGCCCAGAAATACAATGACCCCTCCGCCCAGCGCCGAGCCTCTGAGGGAGTCGAACGCCCACGCCGCACCCCCGCCGCGTCCGCCCCCTCCCACTACGTCACGCGCCGCCGCCGACCCGGCTGCCTCTGCTGGCGCTCTCTTCTCCTCCATAAAAGGATCTGCCGGCTTCCTGCTCAAGAATTTGAAGGAAACGTCCAACAAAGTTGTACAGTCTGTTCAGGTACTAAGCTTTCTAATTGAGAGATTTGTTGACGTTGTCATTGTATCGGTTAAACTTGTGATACATTATGGCACTGGACCATTCATGTATCCGGTGGGTCTGCCCCGCCTGACTTAGGCCAGACCCCCATATTTGCGGACCCCGACACAATTTGCTGGCAAGTCATTTCTTAAACAATTTTTTGCGATTTATTGAAATTGCAGACGCTAAAATTGCTAAAATCGCCTTAAAACAGTGTTTTTAGTTGTTAATTGAGCCCAAATTAGCTGTTTTTTAGCGTTTTTAGTGCTCAACTCCCTGGCCTAGAATTTGGGCTCAGACCCCGGAGCCGGCGCCAGATCCCCAACCCCCTCTCCCTTCAGCGGATGACTTGTTACATGCATATATTGGACCTTTGTGATAAGGTACCAGTTCGATTGCAAAAATACCTGGACCGTTAACATTGGTTTCGGTGGTCAGAATCCGGAAATTTGCTGGTCATGGCCACTCTGTTGGGTGAGTCCAGGAAGAAAAATCTGAAAATCTACTTCAGTTGAGAGGGCGAGTGGGTGGGTTGGATGGATTCTGAGAAGTGGGTAAGGTAAAACTCCGGGCGCCCCGGCCCAACGGATATGATGACCACAAATCCATTCGCAGAGCAAATTTGTGCCCTGGGGGCCATGTGTTCGGTGCTTGAGCTAGAGAGTTCTTTTCTGGTTCTTTACCGACCCCGGGTACCTGTTTCACGGAAGAAAATATGGTCTGATCCTCAGCTGGGCTTGAGCTGAACCCTCTGAACAAAGTGATAGTTCCATAATTACGACGTCCATCGCTGATTGAGGCCTAGATAGCCTAAGGGTCGGTTATTATTGTTTCAGAGTATGACTTTATGTCATAACTTATGAGATAGCGATACCGTATTAGTATAGCAATTGTTAACAATGTGTAATTACGTTAATTCATTTCGATCGCAGGTGTCTTACGGCGGCAAAGGGCCCGATGTTACGTACGTAACGTCTCGGCTGGTAGTGGCTCCGCTGCCCGACAGTATTCTGGACGCGCAGGTAGAAGAGGTGTTGCGCGTCTTTCTTGAGCAGAGGCATCGCATGCACTACGCTGTATATAACTTCGGTCCCAAGTAAGTAGTGCTCGTTGTTTTTGTTTTGTGCCGACAGTTTACTGGGCTGTTTAAGAAAGTTGCACGGAGATTACGCCGGTCGTTTGTCCGAGGTTCCGATGCCAGCTCAGAACACCGGGCGCGGTGCCGCCTTGCACTGTTTGTTTTTGTTGTCCAGAAATATGAGTCTGTGGCTGAGGCAGGACCCGGCCAACGTCTGCATTTTGACCGGAAATGAAAGTAAGATCAGTTTTCCGCTTGCGCTGATCGTTCTTAGCGATCGATGATGCATTTATTGTTCTCATCTGAATCTGTCTCGGTTGAAAAGATTCGTCACTACCTCTGAGATCGCCTTGAATGAATGGCCGGTTAAAGTGACAGACAGATGATTGTTTTTTTAATCGACAATGGGTTGCAGTTCACTGTATCACCGTGGCCGTGTGCTTTCTGCTCTACTGTCGTCTTGTACCGAGTCCTTTGGCCGGATTGGAATTAGTGGCGGCCCGCAGAAATCGCGCCAAGCTTACTCCGTCTTTACATCGGTACCTGGATTACGTAACCAAGCTGACACACGCTGATACTATTTTCAAGGTACGTCTGCCTCTTACCAGTTCCAGCGGATTTTACTGAAAAGCCAGTTTGTTTTTTCCCAGTTTCGTCAGATATACTAATTTAAAGCCACTATTTTTGTCGCGTCCTTAGCTGCCTTCAGTCACGGCGGCCCCTGCATCCCCAGCGGTTGTTTGAAAGCTGTCGAGGCGACGGGAAGTAGTGGACACAAAGCCCAACCCAGGCCATCGAAAGTCAGAAAAAAGTTAGATAAATGGAGACCAGACCGACGCTGTCTTGCACGCGCCGACTGCAAAGGGGAGGGTTGTTGTTAAAGGAGGCTGCCTGACCTTGTGTCCCTTCCCGCTTTATAGCAGATGGCTACTCATAGTCTAAAAGGACAAAGTTACAACTACAAAAACACTAAAAATGCCAAGATTGACAGAAAGAAAATCACCTGCTGTGCTCATCGATAACCTGTTGTGTAGTTGGCTAGGAGAGCATTCATTCATCAAGTACTGACATGACATTGCTTCTTAATGGCTGAAACGCCCACTCGTGTTTTTTTTTATGCACATACCGATAGTTCAGTAAAGCACTAGACGAAACTTATGCTTTTAGCTTCACAATCGTCCCCTCACACTGATGGCATTAAAAGTAGAGCCAGTTCCTCTGTTCAACAGGATGCGCTCTGGGTGTCGTCCCTTTGTGGAAGTTTGGGTCGGACAAGAAAGAGCCCTCACCACCTCTCAGGAGTACGAGAAACTGAGGTACAACCGACAATCTTGCTTCGGTCTCTGTCAAACAGATGGTCGGTGATTGCTGTAGAATAAATTTAGAACGTACGAGAGTCAAGAGTGCAGTTGCGTGGAGATTCCGCTGGGCGTCACCGTCTGCGGCGACGTCAGTATATCTCTGTTTCACGCGCGTTCAACTTTGGGCGGCAAAGTGCAGGGCCGTCTTACTGCTCTGCCCATATTTCGTCTCAACTTCCACTCCAGCTTTGTTTCGCCTGAGCAGACTAGTCTGCAATTAAGCAGGGGTGACTTGGACGACACCGATGAGGACGGAAAATATGCAGACTCTTTCCGGTAACCACTCGGCACTTGCAAAGTTACGGTGCTTGTCTGGTGTTTCAGTGTAACGGTTGATATTCGTGTGTCGGAACAAGATCGACCGTTCGACGGACCACCGCCTGCCTACTGGAACCACGACCCCAAGTCAGCCTCCGCTAGACTGGTTGTTAGCGACCGTGAAGAACGCGGTACTTACTCGATTGTTATTTTGTTTGCACGGAAATGATGTTGCAAATCCATTCGCTGTACGGACTTTTTCCCAGGGGGCATGTGTTCGCTTGCTCGAAACGGGAAGTTCTTTCCTGTTTCTGCTTTCAGCAAGCGTCCCTGAGTAGAAGTTCCGTAGGATGAAGATTTCGTTCTGATCCGTGCCGTTTTGAAATCGAAAGCCATCACAAATATTTCAGTTCGGTGCAATGTTTACACTCGAGAAACACTGTCTAGCAGAAAAAAAGTGCCTAAATAGTAGCTGCGTTTAGTATTCTAACCGAATCTTGTGCACTTTCAGATAACATACTACGCGTGCTTGGGTTGCGACGGCCGGTGAGTGCAGGATCAGGCGAATTTTCGCCCGATGCCCAGGCCAACGGACTGCAACCGCAGAAACCTGCACCACAACAAGCGTCTACCGACCAGACCGGAAGAGCCGATTTCTTAGGTTCACTCAACTGGCAGGTCGGCGAAGAACAGGAACCGCAGACAAATGGTACGTATTCTTTTTTTTTCAATGAAATTTTATTGTTAATATTAGCATTATTAGTAGGGTTCCGACGATATATCGATATCGAAAAGTCGATATATCGATCCTTTTTCCAATATCGATATCGATATCGCGATATTTCGCATCGATATTTTCGATATTTTATATTCGGAAAAGTAGGAAAAACAACAATACTGACACCAAGTTTATTTCTCTGGACCAGTAAAAAACAGTTTTTCCTGGACAACTCGGAAATCGATCAAATAGTCAAAACCTAACAGTGGCATGATAGCTCTCAGAAACATCAATTTCTCAGCATTCTCAGCTTTCTGTCAGCAACGCTTAGGTTCTGAAATGTCTGCAGCAACACTGATGAACAGCTCACTCCGCACACTTGAAGCAGGAGGGCAGAAGCAGACATGGGCTAGCATTTCGGCTGAGTGGTCATAAATTTTTAAATCCTGGGGAGGTACTGCTGGCTGATGGGTGGTTGAAAGGATGGTAAGCAGAAAAGTGCGATTTTTTACTAAAATATAGGTTTTTGTCCTATTTGTGATTGAAATATGTTAGAACACAGCTATTCTGTCTGAGCTAATTTATGCGTAATGAGGTGGGGCATCGGCCTGAGGGGTCAACCGTTTCATTGAAGTGCTTCAGAAGGGCCACTGGCTTTTCTGCGATTCTCTATGTACTTAATTGATATCAGATCGCTGATTGCATCACTGCTTCACTGATAAGCAGCAAGAGCAGTCTGCTCTTACAAATGCAAAGATTTTCCAGCACAACTATAAATATCGATATCGATATTGATCGATATTGAGCTGAAAATATCGATATCGATGTCGAATATCGTCGGATTTTGATATCGTCGGAACACTAATTAGTATACAAAGTTCGAAATTTTTGGGACGCACACAGTACAACAAACAATTAACACACAAGTTACGATAGGGTGGGACATTTTAAACTGAAATAACTGAAGCAACACTATCTGTCCGTCCATTTTTCGAATTCGTATGGCTCTTGTCTAACATTTCTTATGTTATTATCTTGCTTCTGGTCAAAAGCATATTTAGCAATACTAAGTTTTGCGGTAAGTCTGATAAAAACAGATTCAATTGAAAGAATGCTTTTCGTACTTCTACAAGCGTACAGTATATATTTGAGAATTTAGGCAAATCGCATCCATTTTTGAGTGTTTGGCTTCTTGGAGTGACCTAGCATAATTGCAGCAGGACTAATGTCTGTCTCAGCTTGTTCTATCTGCTGAAACCTCTGTGCCGTTTGAATCCATATCTGAGAAACGATTGGGCATTCCAAAAGGGCGTGGGAGATATCATCCATATGTGAACCACAATAATAACATGAAGAATTTTGTTCAATTCTATACCTATGCAATAGTTTGCCTGTGACAAGTATTTGATGCATGACTTTAAACTGAAAAGCTCGAAGCTTAACTTCATCAGATAATCGTTGTGGTGATGGCCAAATCCTTAACCAGTCAGCATAAGTTAGATCTGGAAATTTTCGGCTCCATTTTTCTTGCCCGGTTGGGCTGAAACTGTGTGGTGGGCTGCATAGAGCGGTTTTGAAGTGCCGTGCATTACAGACGTCTCTATTCATGTCCAGTAACTGGGAGACGCCCAGTTCGCCGCGACCGGTTCGCCGCGCCCAGTTTGCCGCGGCCGGTTTGCCGCGAGCCGGTTCGCCGCAGGGTTATACCGCCGCGGACCGGTTCGCCGCAGGTAATAATTTTTGAATTCGGTTTAGCAAGCGTACATTATACTGTGGCAGCTTATAAATAAGAAGTTATTTTTAAAGATTAGTCTTGTAACTAACCGGTAAGACTACCCGGAAGCGCGGGACGGTCAACAGACAACAGAGCCTAATACGCCCCACGTTACCACCTGTGCAGCCAGTAACAGATAAGCCTGGCGCTGCAAGGTGGAGCGACGTCGGGAGCAGGACGTGCGCCCAGGGGGCTGTAGTCATGGGCTATAAGGCGCGTCCAACTCCTCATTGGCTGATAAGACCACTGCCTCCGACGACCACAGGTGGGTGAGAGGAGTGAGTGAGCGCGTTTAGAAGTTCAGCTGGCACACGCGCCACATGCTAGCCTACTTGCGATCGACTCCTCTTTGCGACAAACACTAGCCACGCCGAGGGGGTGAACGTGTGCAGTCGCCTCGCTACACACGCACCAGCAGTCGGTGGCCTAACCACTGGACCAACTGTGCTGGCGAAAGCTTATTTTTTAAAAAACCTAACAACACGACAGAGCCTTATGATAATTTTTGGCCTGACTTCATAATATACCAGTTCCGACATGTTGTACATTATGTACTACACACTACCACATTCTCTTCACATAATAAGCTACGTCTACGTACCATACACTAACACATTCACATACTAAAGCTGCCACAGTACATGTACGCTTGCTAAACCGAATTTAAAATTATTACCTGCGGCGAACCGGTCCGCGGCGGTATAACCCTGCGGCGAACCGGCTCGCGGCAAAACGGCCGCGGCAAAACGGCCGCGGCAAACCGGGCGCGGCGAACCGGTCGCGGCGAACTGACCCCAACCCCCAGTAACTGGTAGCTCTGCCGTTGGATTCTGCCTGTTTTTTTCCGAAGCAGGACTATTAGGCGACGCCGATTAGGCGATGCCGATTAGGCGATGGTACTATTAGGCGACAAAAAAAATTAACAGGCAACCAATACCATTTAGGCGGCCCTAGTACTAATGGGATACAATACATAGTGTTGCTACTCAAGTGTACATGTTATGCAAATTCCTGCTCGCAGAGGCGTAGGTATTTGAACTGTCAAACAGACAATTACCATTCATTATCAGTCTTTTGGTCGCCTACTCATGGCCGTCGCGACAGTTTTAGTGAGTGAGCATGGCAGTAAGAAACTGGCACATGATGGTTCTATGTATGTTTTTGATGTAAGAAGCAGAAGTGATCCAGATGTTAAATTCTGGCGATGTCATCGAAAAAACAAGCCTGCCTGTCGATGCCGATTGTGGACCACCATCGCTCAAGATGAGACCGGTGTGTTTGTCGAACAGGTCAGAACTCTTTCCCCACCGTTGTTATTTCAAGTAATAATGTGGGCTTGGGCTTGGGCTAACAACTTTGCCGAGGCCGCTCACAGAGTTCTACAGCGTGAGTTCGACGCGGCTCATCCATCCATTTGGCGCTTCATCAATGTTCTGCGAAAAGTACAGAAATCCCGTGACGTCTATTACGAACGCCTAGTTGCCGGTCACGGACCACCGTGCAAACGACGCAAGTACAGACAGGCTGATGAACGCATTTTGCGGTTGGTGCAAGGCTTTCAACCGGGAAACGAGTTGGAGTTTATTCGCGGTATAGCGCACAATGTTGAAATGAATCCTTGAAATTGTATTCAGCTTTTGTTGATATTTTTAAGATTTAAATCGATATTTTGTACACTGATATTGTTGTGCTTTGCTTTATTGATAACGTACATTGACGTACGGACCTGTATAAAAAATTTCCTGTCGCCTAATAGTACCGTCGCCTAATAGTACCGCAAAATAGCCTAATCGGCGTCGCCTAATCGGCATCGCCTAATAGTAGCGTACCGGTTTTTTTCTTGAACAGCCATTGGGGTACGCCAGTAAGCTTTCAAAGCTGAGATTACTTGCAGATGATTTAACCATGTGTATTTCTTCAAGTCTAGCTCATATGTGGCAGTAAAATAGACACATTCTTAGACACAAGTACGCGATTCTAAAATAATCAGAACTGCACTGAGAAGACTTGTATATGTGCTATTTGACCGGTGCATTGCGCTTTTGGTTGTTAAAAATTATAAATAGCAATTATAGCGCTATCTGTCTGAGCCTAAGCAAGCATAACTCATTAGCAGTAGTGTCCTAATACGGTAATGTTTTAGATGCACGCACTCTGAAGCAGCCGTCATCAAGTCGGGAGCCATCCAGAAGTCCGTCACAGACACACAAACCGGCCGCCGACTATTTCGCCATGGATACGGCCGAAGCCTACGAACGAATGGCCGGTATCAGGGTGTCGACAGCTCCGGTAGAAACTGACGAGCAGCAACAGCGAGAACCGACGCCGCCTCCGGAACCGGCAGTCGTACACGAAGAAGACTTGCTCAACCTGGGAAACGTGGCGCCCGCAGAATCTACCTTCGATCCGTTCGCTAATCTGATGGGCTCCTATGACAAATCGGCGGCCAAGTCGGCCAGTTCGGCCGCTTTCTTCGATACCTCTGCTGCAAAGGCTCCTCCGCGCACTGCTCCCCCTCCGCCGGCCGGCGACCTGCTTCAAGACTGGATGGAGATTAATATGACAGGTGGCTGGATCGACTTAATTAGGACGTGGCGACTTTTTTCCCAAATTTCTTGTTTTCATAAAAACTAAGGAAGCTAGGTTTATACAGAAAGTATGGTACCATACGCCAGCACACAGTGATCAACGTGTGTGTTCGTTTAGTACATACCACCCTACATGTAACAGGTCATCCGCCGATGGGGGGAGGGGGGGTGGGGGGGGGGGTCTGGCGCCGGCCGGGGGGGGGGTCTGAGCCAAAATTTTGGGGGAGGGGGGTGGGCACTAAAAAACGCTCAAAAATCGAGAAAAATCGCAATTTTTGGCCTAAAAATAGCCAAAAATCGCTAATTTGGGCTGAAATACAGCTGAAAAGTGCTGTTTTGCAGGCGATTTTGGCAATTTTTGTGTGTGAAAGTGTAAAAAATTGCAAAAATTTGCTCGAAAATTTACTTGCCAGAAAAATCGGAGGGGGGGTCGGTGAAATCGTCTCGGGGGGGGGGGGGGGGTCCCCAGCCGGGGGGGGGTCTGGCCTAAGTCGGGGGGGGGCCAGACCCCCCCAGACCCCCCCTGTTACGTGTATGCATACCACTTACTACTTGTCAGTGCCATGTGTCTCTGACTGTGTGATGGTTGCAGGTTTGCACGCACCTAATCACATGACCCGCAACGTAAGTGCCCCGGCGTTTTCGCCTCCCGGTCATCGCGTACCTGCACCTAACGATCCATTCGGAAACTTGATGGGTGGGGCTGGAATGCAGTGGGGCAACCAATCACAACAACCCATGGGCGCGCCTGGCTGGCGATCGACCACTCCACAGCCGCCTATGACCGGAGCCTATCATTCTGGCTGGAGACCGCCGATGGGACAGCCAATGGGGGCCGGCATGAGACCTCCTAACGGTACACCTTCTGATTTTTCTTCGTTCCCAGGCCTGTCGCTCGCCCCACGCGGCAAAACTTGTCTTCCTAAGCTTACGATAACACACGATTTGGCGGGGAACCGAAATCCTACGAATGCCGGGGTCGCCGTGAGACACAGGACTACCCTTAATAGCCAACAACGCAACATTTCCTGAGCTTATTCTTAGTCTAAGCCCAAGCATAAGTCTGGATCTAAGCCATTTATCCTCAAAGGCTTGAAACCAAAGTTACGGTAGTGGGGGAAAAGGGCTAATACATGTTAGTTGGTTGAATTTACTGTTTTTTCCATTAGGTGGTCGTTCGGGCCCGTCTACGCCAACCATGCAGCGGCCCAATTATAGTCGTTCAAATTTTGTGGATCTGACTGGACGAAACTCGGAAGGTAATTGTATAACACGTTCTAGTGTTCGTATTTTTATTTAAAAAGCTTCTTTTAGCGGACAAACCTAAGAAAGACGCGGCATTCGACGACTTGCTGGGCGGTTTCACGCCAAGTTCGGCCAGCAAACAGCCGTCGTCGCTGGGGGCGATGAAACGAGAAACGGAAATTGCTGATCTAGACCCAGAACAGATTAAGGTGCACTACTTTTCTCTTTGTGTCGTTGGTGTCTTTAACTGTTGATGTAGATTCGCGATTGGATAAAAGGTCGAGAGCGCAACATCAGGGCGTTGCTGGGCTCGCTGCATGAGGTTCTCTGGCCGGATGCCAAATGGGACGCGCTGCCAATGAGTCAGCTGCTGACCAGTGCCCAAATAAAGAAGTGGTACAGGAAGGCCTGCTTGGCTGTGCATCCGGATAAGGTGCCCGTCTCTCTTTTCCCCGCAGTGTCTGTTAGCCTAGAAAGTTTTTAGTTAACCGGCACTCCAAACGAAGCGCTAGCAAGGGCAATTTTCACCGAACTTAATGATGCCTGGAACGATTACGAGCAAGCGGGGGAGCCCTCTTTTTAGAATGCTGAGGATATTATTTTATGCCACTATACTATCAAAATTAACTATGTTATAAATGAGACTTAACAGGTGCAGTTCGGGCATACTAGAGATGACAATGCTATATTGTTGAGGTTTCGGTTTTCTTTCTTCCTTTTGAGTTAGCTGTAAGTAATGCATTTTTTGCCTTGTTCGTGCAATAGCGACCGGTCTCGTTCGTAGCCGAATTGTTTTTGTTTTGACGTCCTCTAAAAGAAATAATCGCTCTAAGCTGTGATCCGTGTCGTTTTTGTCCGCTATCTGTGATTGGAAGATTTTCCTTATCCCCCAGTTTGTCAACATTCCTGTGTAAGAATAAGAACATTTAGAAAGCTGTTTTAAAACAAAGTCGGTCGAATCTTCTGAAACTACGTACAGGTAGGTATGGCCAATGGTTTTCTAAAATTCACGCTACAGCAAAAAAATTATGCTAAAACCGTCGATAACATGACCGGATGCGACAATTTACGCAAAAAACCGCACATGATTCCGTGAAAAATTAGAAAAATGCGATCTAAAAGCGTCCGTCTGCGAAGAACTTTTGTATGGCGCACTTGGTACCATTTTTAATTATGCGCAACAGATTTGAATAACTCGCGCTAGAAGCAAAATTTACGCTAAAACGGCAATAGCATGACCGGATGCGATTATTTACGCAAAAAACCGCACATAATTTCATGAAGAATTGGAGAAATGCGGCTTCAAAGCAGCCGCGTGGATCAAATCGCGTAAATTAGTGTTTATAACTTGGTCGCCGTCTCAGCGGTGGCTGATTTTCTATGGCGCGTGTTACGAAGGTGAAACCAACTTGATTGTTAAAATCTACTAGAAAGATGTGAATAATCGTCGCCCAGCTAAATTAATGCAAAAAAGTATGATTGCAAGTGTTGGGTACAATAAAAGCCTGAAATGGCAAAAAATTAACGGCTACAGAAACTTCAACATCGTTTGTGGGGTTAACGGCAAAGAGCAGAGAGCAAATTCTTATATCATTCGAAAGTCTGAAGTCTACTGTACACGGAACCGATTGAACATCTTGCGCCGAATTCGTCATTTTTTTACAAGAACGAGGAACATGAAAAAAATCCACGAAAATGCCCATTTTCAGTAGTTAAGAAAGAATCAAATTTGTGGGGACCATGCCGAAGTGCGGAAAGAAAAAAAGCGGTGCTATATAGGTAACGAGTTGCGCTGATTTTAAATCCAGTTGAACAAAATTTGAATCAACTCTCCTTTTAGCAGAAAATGGCCATTGAAAAACGACGAATTCAGTTTTCGAGAGGAAAATGCCCTTTAACGGCCGAATTATGATTCAAAATGCATCTTATTCGATAGCTCACACTCTGTTTCATATAAATACATCACATCCCCCTATCAATAACGGAACACAAAAAAGCATTTGCGCTTGAAGTTGCAAAAACGGCTTTGGACCACTTTTTGGCTGTGATTTTGTATTTTCTATTCGGCGCGAACGTGCTTTGGCCATCCCTAGTACAGGGTGCCAAACAATGATAGCCTCTCCCCCGAGTTAACTAAACCAAGCTTGATCGAAAAAAATGGAAGTACCAAAAAGTAGGACATTTTATTGTGGGCATATACTCACAAACTAAACATCGTTGCCTCTATTGGCGACGGGAACAGCTTGAAGATGAGCAAAATAGGAAGAAAAAAGTGACTTTTCATCTTCAAACTGTTGGTGAAGTCAGTCTATTGAAGACTCAGTATTGACTTTGTGAGTATAAACCTACGATAAAATGGCCAACTTATCGGCACTTCCATTTTTCCTGTCATGTTTAGTTTGCTCAGGGTATGGGGCTAATGTTGTTTGGCACGCAGTATATACGTACGTGCGGTGACGCTTGGCTGGTAGAGTCTTAAGCGCTCAAGTAATAACACTAATGGCAGATGAACGCGAGAGACTTATGCTAGCTTATCTGCTTGGTTAGTCAAGCATTTGACCTAAACCTCCAGACATCACTCCTTTACTAATGAATTATAGTGTTAAGCTTCGTCACAGTTGCTATCTATAGTCAGTAAAAATGCTCAAATCGAAGCGTCGTGGCTCTTCTCCCAAGCGGTTCAGTTTACGCCGTTTGTTCATGTCCAGTCGCCGAATCGGAGGCGATCGGCTGGCCTACCACAGTGCCAGCACTATCGCCGATCCAGCGCCCCAGTCGCTGACACCCCAGCCCGCCAGAAAACAACAGCAAATCACTCGAACGCGGTCGCGCTCTTTCGGCGGCGTTGCCGACGAACAACAACAACCCGTTGAACAACTGTCGCATCAGAGCTCTGAGGTGGATGTCCGGTGTCCGAGACGTTCTTCCGAGAATGGTTCGCTGACGCAACTGGCCAAATTGGACCCGCAACGACGAACTTCGAAATCGATTCCTACTTTAAACCGTACTACAGCAGCCGTACCGCTAGAGGTGCGCAGAGCAAGCAGTACCTCGACCGGGAACCTAAATCGAAGACGTTCTCGGGCCACCAGTCTGGTTCCGGGCTCCGCGACGCTGGCTCAGAAGTTGGGACTGGGAAAACCGCACTATCTCCGCGCTCTGTTCCTGACCTGGCACAAACTCTGCGATTCCCGGCAGCCGCGGGGAGCGCAGAACCTGATGGAGAGAGTTTTCGACGGTCTTTGTCACAAGGAAGCCATGGTCAACAATATGTTCTTGCACAGCGCCTTCATCAAAGGTATAGCCGAGGGTTGTGGCCATGACAGCGGATTGAAGACGATGCATGACCACGCAAAATTTCTCTTGTGGCTCATGAATGAAACCATCGCCAATCTGAATTGCGGCGCTGACCAAACCTCCAATCAACTGCTTGACATAGGTAGTGTTTGATTTGATTGAACACTACGCATTATGAGTCGGGCACTTAACGGGTAGAGTAACTATGTAGAGCTTTCTTTACTAAAGTTTGAGTTCCTCAGGATTTCTGGTATTGGTCCCACTCTGGGTTGTTCTCAGGCAGGAAACCAGGTCGAACTCTCGAAAAATCTATCACTAGATTTTTTAGCTCAAACATCCGCACCCGATTCTTACGTTTATCAGGATTAAATGACATCACTCACTACAGCCAGTTTTAGGAATTCGACATAGCAAACTGAAAATACTTGGCTTCAGCAATAAATATTGGGACAAATTTGGTCAGAAATTTGTAGATGTTATGGTTCTGCAAGAGTGCGTACGACGGCAACATGATGCAGCCAAAGCGTGGACTATTCTAATCGCGGGAATGATCGATCTGATGAGCACCGGCTTTCAAAAGCCTAAACCAAAGCGCTAGCCAGACAGACAGCTATTATGTATCAGAGATGCTTTTTCAAAATTGGGCTCGCAACAATTACCTTGTAATAGCTTCGTGCAGTTTACTACATGTCAAAATTGTATGTCAGCATGGACATATGGCCTCACTCTACTGTTTGGTGTGTTCTCTTGTTTCCTCCTGTTTCTGCATCGGTTTCGCTCATATTTGGGACTTTTGTACTGTACTTATCTTACCTATTAACTTTCGTACACTGAATTCATGTACTTTGGAACTAAAATAGGTGTTCGGCCGTTTCCAAAATAGGGCCTGTGTAAAATGCACCATTTTCCTTCAACCCCAACTACTGTATGCATTTATATCCAGCGTAAGCCTACAACGCGTAACAGACGCAATAACGCAAGTGTCCAGCTTCAGTTATTCATACCTTCGTATAATAAATAATCAACTCTCCGAGAATTAATCCATAAACGAGAAACAGCCAACAACAATACTTCAAGAGAGATTAACCAAAAAGCATAAGTCACATGACCATTTTCTTTTGGCCATCCTTAATGTGCACCTGTAATGCTTGTTTCCCTAGTCATACAGTAGAACTGGCCGGTGTAAACTAGAATGCGCTCAAATTTTTTTCTGCTAGAACCATGTGCAATGACCATGTTTCCTCTTACTAGATTAAGAGTCGTTCTCTGGTCAGATCGAGTTTCAGTATTCAGACCCAAAATTGAAACTTTGGCCTAGAGAGCTGTAAGTTGGTACACTAATACATATCGATAGGTTATGTAACCACCGCAAAGGATTTCCCGATTTGACGCTCCAGTCCCGAGGTACAGCCGTCTGAAAATCGGCTCGCTTAACCATGGGACAAAAATCTCGAACTTGAATTTCTTTCCTGCTAAAAATAGTTGGGACCTAGAATTTGGGGATTTTACGTAACTTTTAGAGTACTTTAAGAATTTTGGGTCGGTTTTCGATTTTGAGGAAAAAAATTTTTTCGACCCCCTTCCCGCCCCCCTAGCTCGTCTGGAACCCCCCCCCCCTATGTGGGTTTTTTTATTTCAGAGTACTATAGCGCCATTTGTTAGCTACAGATTGGTGCCAAGCATGATAGCCCACGGCCCGGGGTTTTGCAGTAAGTTGACTACAAATGGCTGAAAATCGCATTTTTTTTTCAGTTTTACTATGGGACAAAATTTCGACCTTGAATTTCTTTCCTGCTAAAAACAGTTGGGACCTAGAATTTGGGGGTTTTAAGTAACTTTTAGAGTACTTTAAGAATTTTTGGTCGGTTTTCGATTTTGACGAAAAAAAATTTTTTCGACCCCCTCCCAGCCCCCCTAGCTTGTCTGGAACCCCCCTATGTGGGGTTTTTTATTTCAGATTACTGTAGCGCCATTTGTTAGCTACAGATTGGTGCCAAGCACGATAACCCACGGCCCGGGGTTTTGGAGTAAATTGACTCCAAATAGCTGAAAATCGCATTTTTTTCAGTTTTACTATGGGACAAAATTTCGAAGTTGAATTTCGATTTTCAGCTATTTGGAGTCAATTTACTCCAAAACCCCGGGCCGTGGGTTATCGTGCTTGGCACCAATCTGTAGCTAACAAATGGCGCTACAGTAATCTGAAATAAAAAAACCCACATAGGGGGGTTCCAGACAAGCTAGGGGGGCTGGGAGGGGGTCGAAAAAATTTTTTTTCGTCAAAATCGAAAACCGACCAAAAATTCTTAAAGTACTCTAAAAGTTACTTAAAACCCCCAAATTCTAGGTCCCAACTTTTTTAGCAGGAAAGAAATTCAAGTTCGAAATTTTGTCCCATAGTAAAACTGAAAAAAATGCGATTTTCAGCCATTTGAAGTCAATTTACTGCAAAACCCCGGGCCGTGGGCTTTCGTGCTTGGCACCAATCTGTAGCTAACAAATGGCGCTACAGTAATCTGAAATAAAAAACCCCACATAGCGGGGTTCCAGACGAGCTAGGGGGACGGGAAGGGGGTCGAAAAAAATTTTTTTCATCAAAATCGAAAACCGACCAAAAATTCTTAAAGTACTCTAGAAGTTACGTAAAACCCCCAAATTCTAGGCTCCAACTGTTTTTAGCAGGAAAGAAATTACACAGTAAAACTGGAAAAAAATGCGATTTTCAGCCATTTGAAGTCAATTTACTCCAAAACCCCGGGCCGTGGGCTATCGTGCTTGGCACCAATCTCTAGCTAACAAATGGCGCTACAATAATCTGAAATAAAAAAACCCACATAGGGGGGGGTTCCAGACGAGCTAGGGGGGCGGGTAGGGGATCGAAAAAAATTTTTTTCGTCAAAATCGAAAACCGACCAGAAATTCTTAAAGTACTCTAAAAGTTACGTAAAATCCCCAAATTCTAGATCCCAACTGTTTTTAGCAGGAAAGAAATTCAAGTTCGAAATTTTTGTCCCATAGTTAAGCGAGCCGATTTTCAGACGGCTGTATCTCGGGACTGGAGCGGCAAATCGGACAGCTCTCTAGGCCAAAGTTTCAATTTTGGGTCTGAATAGGGCAAAGGGCCAAAACTCGATCAGTTCAGAGACTGACTCTTAACTTGATTGCTAAATTAGCACTTATATCGACCCTTTTCCACTATCGATATGGCGATATTTCGTATCGATATTTTCGATATTTTTTGTGCGGAAAAGTAGAAAAAAAAAACAAAATTGACACCAAGTTTATTCTTCTGGAACAGTAAAAAACAGTTGCTGGACAACTAAAAATCGATGGCATCGTCAAAACCTAACCGTGGCATGATACTCTCAGAAACATCAATTTCTCGGATTTTCCAGCTTTCGGACAGCAATCCTTAGGTTCTTAAAGGTCTGCAGCAACACTGAAGAACTGCTCACTCCACACACTTCCAAGTTAAAATGCGCGATTCTGTCTGAGCTTATTCATGCCTAAGGGTGGGGCATCGGCATGAGGGGGTCAACCTTTTCTTTGAAGGGCTTCAGAAGGGCCACTACTTCTGCGATTCTCTACTTAACTGATATCAGATCACTGATTGCATCAATGCTTGACTGATAAGCAGCGAGAGCAGTTTGCTCTTTCAAATTTTCAGATTTTCTTGCATACCTATGAATATCAATATCGATATCGGCCTTCCAGCAAAAAAAAACAAAAATTTCATTTCTTGGCTTTTTGCCAAAAAATTTTGTGCGCTATATATTGGATGGTGAGCCCAAATACACAGTATGCCTTAGGAAATTAAAAACTTCCACACCTGTAGCGGCAGTCGCCGGAAAACTGATTTTAGCACCTCCCACTTTGGAGCATCGATTCTATGTAGGTTGCGCACCAGATAAGAGGCTCTAAACAACAGGTACGGTAGCACAACACCTCCTCTATAAACGTAAAAGTTTGGGACCCATAGGCCTAACGGTTTCGGAGAAATGATTATTTCCGTAAACGTCCGAAAATCATGCTCCAAGCGCTTTTCACTTTTCTTACTCTGTCGTGGGTAAATCCGGTAATACTTCGGTTTTAAACATTCCTTGTATAGGACTTTCAAATGAGCCAACAAAAAGTCCGGGTCAGATTTGCCAGTGTGGCGCCGATCTTACATAATTTGGTCTTACATAAAAGGGCTCTTTAATAGGTCCGGTAAGTTACATACTGTACATACAAAATATCACAATCTGTCAGTCCGTTTAGTTTGCTGCTGCCATCATGCGTGTCAGCTCCTCACTGACCTCGTCAAGCTGTGCCGATTGAGTGGTGAGCCGTGTTGTAAAGGCAGAGGTGGTTTTGCGCTCCTCACTCACCTGCTGCTCCAGTAACAGCGGCACCTGATGGTTCGGATATTTAGCCACTTCGGCCTCCAGTTTGGCCACACGTTCCTCGGCCTGCCTCACTAACTCTGCTATGTGATCACGTTGAGTCAACAACTTCCGGTGGGTGCTCTGAACCAGCGTGAAATATCTCAACTTTTGGTCATGTTTAGTCAGCTCATACATCTTCTGCTGCCATGCATTCATGGCCTGCTTGGTCTGTTCCAAATTCAAATGTTGCTTCTTCAGGGCTGCTTGTAGGCCTTTGTCTAATGGGCTTCGTGCCAACGTCTGCTCTGCTTCGCGTAGCTGCCGATTTGCCGTTCTCAGCGCCTCTGCGTGCTTTGAGTAATCTTCAATGGTCGGTTGCAGTTTTTTTAGATACGGCTGCATCTCTTTGATCTCGTGATCAGTTAACTTTAGTTTTTTTCTCAGCGATGCAGGCAAGGCAGTAACTTGAAAGTCGTCGAACTCTTTCTGGGCTCTCAGAAACGCATTCTCTTTCTTGTGCTTGGCCTTCAGTGCCGCTCTAACGTTGTTCTTCAGTTCTCTGGATGCCGTCGCTCCTTCTCGTTCCAATTGCTCACTAAGCTCCGTCACTCTCTTTTCTGCCTCTTCCAGTTCTAAGAAGCATTTAGCGTATTTAATCGATATTACCCCTTCGGACACCAGCACTCTTATTTGTTTGACTCGTTCCATAAATTTCATTGAGATTTTTCCATTTTCCATAAAAACATCAACCATTTCATGATACTCTTTGTGAAACTTTACAACCGCTTCTTTCGCGTTCTTTTCTGCTGCCGCTAGCTGAGAGATAATCTCTTCTGCTTTCTTGTTTTTGGTTGCCTCTGCAAGACTTTTACTAGCTGCAGAAGACGCTTGCTCCGCTTCTAGAAGCTTGATTGAAGCCAGCATGAGGTCGCTCTTTAGGTTGCGATAATTCTTCAGCAGTTCTTCATTCCACTGTTCTATCTTCTTGATTTCGCCGGCACTCACTTTTGGACGCCAGATTAGTTTCTCGAATAGCCTTCCAAACCATAACCTGAATCTCTTAAAAAGGCCCAGTTTTTCTGTTGCCTGTTCCACTGGCTTTTCATTGACGTGTGCCAGAAGGGACATCCAGGCGCGCTTGTGACGACGCAGACCCGCTGAACTGAAGTGGCTGACATCGGGCGCAGTCAGTGCCGAACACATGCACAGCGCCAGAAAACAACACAGACGCATCAGGCCAGAGGAAGTAACAATGATAAGCTGCAAATGAAGTTATTTCCGTATTTAGGGTTGTTTTGCTAGTACCGTTCATAAATTCAGTATTATGTAAATGGCTTTTGATAATTGGGTTGGGTAGATATTGAAACGAAGTTTATGGCCACTAGTAGAAACACAACACCAAAAGTAAATACACACGAAAGACAGGCCGCACGATACAAAACACAAAAGACACTCTGCCAATAATCATAATTCTTCATTACTCTCCCCCAGAATCGAATGGACCCCGTGCCGCTGAAGCAGATGTTTTAACGTGATCCAAGGACACCTTCTCTACACGGCCATCCGGATCCTTCACTTGCAGGGAGAAAGGAGTGACTTTAAGAACGACGCAAGGACCCTTCCAAAGAGGATTTAATTTTCCACCTTTGCGCTGCAGACGCATGTGATTCTTCACGAAGACGCGGTCACCAACTTGAAAATTATTCGGAATATGACCCTCCAGGCTCTTTTCTTGACGGCCTAACTGCCGAGAGCGCAGACGATCACGAACAACTGCTAAGACATCCGGATTTGTCTGGAAAATGAGATCTTTAGGAGGCAAACCAGTGGAAGAGTGGACGGAAACTTGATACGCTTGCACTGACTCTTGTAACGCTACGGGCCAAAACAAGGGGTTGTCTTCCACTTTCTTGCTGAGAATCGTTGTTAGGGTGCGAATGACGCGTTCGACCATGCTGTTTCCGGTTGGGTGATAGGGAGAAGAATGAACCAACTCGATACCTTTCCGTTGACAGAACTGCTTGAATAGAGAAGAGAGAAAATATGTTGCATTATCTGTGACTAACTTTTTGGGAACACCAGCGTGAAAGAATTCATCGAGTTTCTGTGTTATTTTGTCAGAGGAGAGCTGCTTAAGTCTTGACGCAAATAGATACTTGCTGAAGTAGTCAACCATAACCAATACGTAGGCATGTCCAGAAAAGCTTTTGGGGTACTGAACGATATCAATAGCACAGCAGTCAAATGGATTATCAACCTGGAGAAAAGCAGGAGTAGATGTTGATGTCTGAGCCGGGTTGAATCGCTGACAAACTTGACATTGACTAACATGATGATCGATGTCCTCATCAAGACAAGCCTAGAAACAGTCTTCCGAATTCACGGCCAAAGACACAGCCCATCTGTTACAAATGTCAGAAGATTGGTCATTTGGCGAGTCAGTGTTACTCCAACGCGCTGCCGCAGCATTCACAGAATCCATCAACAACTTCTTCAAATCGTCGCGTTCGCCTCCATTCATCTTCCGATTCAGTCTCAGCTCACTACATTCCGTTGTATTTTGGCGATGATTCAAAGGCTTTCATGGCTCTCCTTGACACTGGTGCAGACGTTAATATGCTCAGTACTTCGGTTGCTCAACAAACAAAGGCTTCATGGTTGCGTCACATGCCGCAAAGTCACACTGTCATTTCAGCGTTTGGGAACTCTCACCTCTGTGATTTCGTTCAGCTGCCAGTTTCTTCTGATCGTCACCACTGCACTCGCATGTCTTTTGTGGTGAACCCAGAGGACAAGGCACCTGATCAAGTTATTCTCACTCGTGCCAGCGCCGCACGTCTTGGTTTCCACGTGGCGATTCTTCGAGATGATGGGCCACTAGATATGGTTTCTGGGGCATCGAACCCCGTTAGTCGCGACTCTCAAGATGTTCTACAAGCGTCGCCTGCTCCAAGCGCGCTTCTTGAGGCACACGTGGACGCTCCCAGTGATGTGACCTCTACTCCGACCACACATTCAGCTATGTTTATGGGTACCCAGCGGGACATCCAAAGTGGTTCTGTTGTTGCTCGGTTACAAGTACGTTCAGTTAAGGATGGTCCTGTGTTTCTAGAAGTTAATGAAAGAGGCAAAAGTTTCGGTTTGTGTTCCGGCGTTCAGGATGTCAAAGATGGTTTGTTGGATGTTCCTCTGAGTGGACACTCCTATTCTAAGAAAGAGAAAGAGTTAGGTTCGTTGTTGAAAGATGGCATACCTGTCGCCTCAGTTGAGTCTGTGGATATTTTGCCGTCTGAAGAGTCGGCTTGTGGTCAAAACTACCCTTCTATGGTTGGTTATGGTGTTGAGATGGTCCAAGAGGACAGACAAGCATTACTTAAGGATTTGAGAGAACGTTCGTTTGGTGATCACCTGTCTCTAGAACAAAGTGAACAATTACGACAATTGATTCTTCGCTATCTGCCTGTTTTTGCTTCTCATCGGCGCTTCGCGACAGGACGCGCAGTGGGTGTGGAGCATTCTGTAGAAGTTACGGGCCCTCCTATTAAACAGAAACGTCGACGTCTATCACCGGATCAGCAAGAAGTAGAGGACAAAGAAGTGGATCAGATGTTGCAGGAAGGTATCATTCGCCCCTCTCGGTCGCCTTGGGCAAGCCCTACTGTCTTAGTCCGCAAGAAAGATGGCACGATTCGCTTTTGTATCGATTACCGGAAGTTGAATGCTATCACCATTAAGGACGCATACCCTACGCCAAATATCGATGATCTGTTGTGTTTAGCTGGCCGAGCAAAATACATCACTTTGCTGGATGCAATCTCAGGTTATTGGCAAATCCCAATGGCTGCAGAGTCGATTCCAAAGACAGCGTTTACAACTCGAAAGGGTCTCTTCGAATTTGTGGTTATGCCGTTTGGCGCGACAAATGCAATGGCTACGTTCCAGCGCTACACCTCATCTATTCTAGAAGGTCTTGATTTCGCGGAAGTGTATGTTGACGACATTCTTGTGGCCAGTTCTACTTTCGAGGAGCACCTCAAGCACTTGGAGGTTGTGTTTCAACGATTGTTGCATTTTCACCTTCGTCTCAAGCTGCCTAAGTGTCACTTCGCCCAGTCCAAAATCACTTACCTGGGTTTCGATTTAGAAAACGGATGTCTACTTCCTACGGCTAAGCGTGTTTCAGCAATACAAGATTTTCCAATCCCTCGTGATCTGCGGTCCTTACAAAGTTTCATTGGCGTTGTCAACTACTGTAGACGGTTCATCCCGAATCTAGCCACCATTGCCGAGCCACTGTACCACCTTACTCGAAAGAACATTCCGTTCAAATGGTCTACTGAAGCTAATACAGCATTCCAGGCTCTCAAAGACCGGATCGCCCAATGCGCTGCACTTCACTTTCCATTGACCAGTAGAGACATCGAAAAAGTACAGTTTCTTCTACAAACGGATGCCTCTTCCGTTGGAATCGGTGCTGCTCTTTATCAAATCCTCCCAGACAATCAGCACGTTCCGTTGGCCTTCATTTCTCGCACGCTAAAGGGTCGTGAACGCCGACTACCTACTATTTATCGTGAGTTACAGGCTGTAGTTTGGTCACTCAAGGAGTTGGATTGCATCCTAAAGACATCAACCGCTCCCATTGTCATCCAGACTGATCATAAACCACTTTTGGCAGCTCAGAAATTATGGAAGGAATCACCTCCTAACAATGAAATTGCTTTGATGATGGATCAATTGGCCAACATTGAAACACACTGTGGTCTGTTGTGGAAACATATTCAAGGGTCTGCTAATGTCATTCCTGACGCATTATCTCGCATCCGTGTGCTTCATTCTTTGCCTGTTCCTTCAATTTCTTCTGGTGATGTCAAGATGGCCAGTTTGGAAGAAGCCGATCGTCTATCTGCATTAGGTTTGACCAATATTGATGGTTTATGGTACTTTGAAGATGCCGAGCCTCATCGCCTGCGTTTATATGTGCCCCAAAAATTGGTCACCCGTTTATTGGATGAAGAGCATTCCGGAACAGCAGCTGGACACTTTGGAAAACAGAAGACGTTTGAAACCCTGCGACTTAAGTACTGGTGGCCGTCTATGCGCAAAGGTGGAAAACAGGGCTGTTGGGTCGGTTTTTTTCCTCGGTTTTTTTCGTTTTTTTCCGGAAAAAAACCGGTTTTTTTCCTAGGGGCTCGGAAAAAAACTAAAATGCGGAAAAAAACTCAAGTAAGTTTTTAAAGGAAATAGACGCAATAACTGGTTAAATTCGCTTCCAATGCTTTGAATTTACGTTAATAGAAGCCTTACAAGCATTTCCATGGCATAACTTAGCTGTTTTTCGCAAAAATTACCGGTACCATTTTCAGGCAACTTTTATTATTGTATTTTTGATGTTTTAAAATCAAATTACTACACTAAAACATAAAATTAGTGCATTTTATAATAAGACTCACGCTATTTCGTTGAATTCTGCAATAAAAAGCGATTGTTAAAAAAATTTTTCTGTCATCTCAGAAAATAACTTTTGGAAAAAAACCGGAAAAAAACAGGAAAAAAACCGGCTTGAGTTTTTTTCCGGAAAACAAACAGCCCTGGTGGAAAATTAAATCCTCTTTGGAAGGGTCCTTGCGTCGTTCTTAAAGTCACTGAAGGTCCCCGGTTCGATCCCGGGTCTCGGCACCAATGAAACGAAGTTTATGGCCACTAGTAGAAACACAACACCAAAAGTAAATACACACGAAAGACAGGCCGCACGATACAAAACACAAAAGACACTCTGCCAATAATCATAATTCTTCAATATGTAAAATATTATGCCCTGTGTTAGTTAGGTTCCTCCAGAAACCCAAATTAGGGTTCCATCCAGAACCCTATTTAGGGCTTCCGAAACCCAAATTGGGGTTCCAGAACCTTATTTAGGGTTTCAGAAACCCAAATTAGGGTTCCGGAACCCCATTTTGGGCCTCTAGATGCACAGATGTGGCCCGGGTTCGACGCTCGTCTGAGGGTGTGACGAAAAATTTTTACTTAGCCTTTGCATTTTTATTGTCACTATAGTGTTTGTTTGTCAGTAAAGCACCCGCACATTTAGCGCATGTGTAAATTTTCGGGTTTGAGAGGCCGTTTAGAACGATTTAGCCATGTCGAAATAGTTTCTCGTGTCACGGCGGCCCCGGCATCCGTGAGAGCGGTTGTTTGTGGGTTCGAAACCGGTCGAAGCGACTGGAAGTAGTCGACGTAAAGCCCAACCCAGACCGCCGAAAGCCGGTGATGGCCAGTAGGTAAATGGGAACCGAACCGGTGCTGCCGTTGCACCTAATGGCAGCAAAGGGGAGGGTTGTTTGTAGACAGGGCTACCCCATTGAAGGGCTCTGAAAAGAGCGAGGGGTGTCCTGAGCTGTCCAAAAGGACAGTGGAACTCATAAACAAACAGACAGTTTCTGACTTTTAGGGATTTCAGCTCAACCAACCGACAAGTGATGAGAAGTTTAGTTCTTTTCAAAAACAACCAACAGCAAAGATCAAGAACAACATGAGCAGATCGCAACAAGACATAGCCGTTACAACATAAAGCACAATGCACATTGACAAAGACAAGTTGAACAGCACGTTGTTCGTACAAACGTAGAGTAGAAACAGCTGCAGATGAAAGAAGTGAAAACCTAATACTCGAGTCACTACTTATCACCGCCTTTAGAGCTGACCAGAATCAACGATTAGAACCTCCGAATTGGGCCGACCCGACTGCGTTCCCTAAAACACAACCGAAGAGATGAAGAAAAGAAGGCGTCTGAACAAACCTGAGCTTCCATCGCCTTCACCACATCCATGCCTTCCACTACTCTGCCGAATACAACGTGTTTGCCGTCGAGCCTGCATTAAGAACAGTCATACGGATTGCTAGTGAAAAGAAGAATTACCATTCAGTTTTGACGGTGCACAGGAAGAACTGCGAGCCGTTAGTGTTGGGCCCGGCGTTGGCCATAGACAGCACGCCTGGTCCAGTGTGCTTCTCTTTGAAGTTTTCGTCCGCAAACTTCTCGCCATATATAGACTCACCGCCCGTGCCATTGCCTCGTGTGAAATCTCCACCCTGTAAATAAGTTTGTTTGGTGAAAACTTATTATGAACAATTATATTATGAAATAAAGCCAGCGTACTTGACACATGAAGTTGGGAATAACACGATGAAACTTAGATCCCTTGTAGTGCAGACGATGCCCGCTACGTGATTTGCCCTTTTCACCGGTACACAAGGCTCGGAAATTTTCAGCCGTCTTCGGAACTATGTCGGAATAGAGCTGCAATCAACCTAGTTCCTATCACTGATAACTTAGCAGCAACTTTGACCGGTCACGTGTTTGTCAGATTTACACGTCCCAGCATACAGGACTTAAGGCGTATTCCATACATGTAACAGCTCCGGGCCGACCTGGGGGGAGGGGGGTAGGGGGGTTTTTTTCCTCAGGTAGGGGGTAGAGGGGGGTTTGGTTTCGCCCAGGTGGGGGTCCCAAATTTCGAAAAGCTCCAAAACGCCTAGAAATGCGTTTTTAGCACGTTTTTTCAGTAAGGACGCTAAAAATCGCTATTTTAAGCTGCCAAATAGCGTTTTGAAGCTAAAAACAAGCAAAAAATGACAAAAAGAGCGTCAAAAAACACCGATTTTTCTTAAATATCAGCAGTGGAAACGCCAAATTCGGTTTCCAAAGGCTTTTCAAGTGAATTTTAGGCTAAAAATTAGTGATTTCTGAGCCAGTTTGTTAATACTGGAGCCACTACTAGTACTTGTATTTTTTGGTTCGGGGGGTCCCTTAACCTGTCTCGGAGGGGGGGGGGGGTGAGGGGGCTTTGGCCTTTCCAGCAGGGGGTAACCCCCCCAACCCCCCTAGTACATGTATGGCGTATTCTCATAGTCGTGGACCTTAATTTGAGTCGATCGGCAGAAACTAATCAAAAACCTCAAAAATAGGTAGTAATGGATCCGGATTTTTATAGAACCGCACGTGGGATGCAGAGGGCAGAGAGTGGGAACACACACGCACAACAAATATCATCTGTGACAGATTCTGTTCTTATCTATTATTAGGTATTTGTTAAATGAAGGACGTGGCTGTTTTCAATTTTTAACAATCTTCTGACTGACCTCCATCACAATCCGACCTGTGGCTTTTCCTCCGATTGATATGTCAAAGAAGACCTTTGGCCGCGACATTGTCCCACTCAATATGAAATCGAAAGCGAAAAGGAGGTAGTTACACGTACGAAACCGACGATCAGTACAGTTTTAAAAGCTGGGGGAGATGACTCCGATTTGCAAATTTTCAATAAAAATGACCAAACGACTGCCCTTGATCTCCTGATTATTATTTTACACACCGAAACTTAATTACTTCATGCTATATTCAGCTCTACCACAGATTACGCTTTTTCGGGTAACGTCAGTCAAATCCTGTAAAACGTGTGAACCCTAATTGTAGGTCTTCGATAAGTATGCCTGAATATGGTATCAAACAACTGCTTTCACTTTCCAGATTATTTTTACGTAAGAGCGCATCAACAACCAATTTCTGCATGCCACCTCAGTTTACACGCTGCTCTGGTCATATCGCTTAATTCATCGATTATGCGGCCAATTACCCCCGGAACCCCAGATTCAAAAATTTGCAATAAAATTCATTTGCAGGAGGCCTACAGTAGACTGCAAGTGCAGATAGGTGGACAATTACCCAACTTCAAAATAAGCACAGGCGGTTAAAAAGATTGGGATCGAAATCCCACAAATGCATCTCGTTTGAAAGTGCTATAAAAGAGCGTTTCTCGGTCATCTACCAATAATACTATAAACAATAGCTACCAATTTTACCATATGACTAGGCCTACTCTAGCTGCATATTCCTGCGCATTTACTTTCAACGATCCTTAAACAACAAATTAAAAATGCAAAAATTGGTTATTCTTACATCCACTTACTAAAACAATCGTAGCATTCGACCCCATTGTCGGATAAATTGCTGCATGGACATGCGGGTAGATATGATTATCTTCTATCGATTGAGCATAAGTATAAGAACATTCAATCAAACCCCAGGACAGCCCGGTTTAAAGGAAAAATTGGCCAAACAAAACTGATCTACTCTTGAAACACTAATCTGCGTTAGCATAGTTATAGACATGGACCACTGTAAACACTAGACAACCACAAGGATTTTTGGTTTTACGGATGTTGCGCGACTACAAAATCAATAAAAACAAATATCTACTGGAAAGTTGCAGAATCATAATGCAGATAGACTCAAAGTGTGTATTAAGTTTTATGCATACTATTAATATTATTTATTCATGCTATTAAAACTTTGTTCATACTATTTATTAAACTTCATACTTTGTACACAGAATCTTTGCCTCACACACAATGCATTGTAGTCAATTTTCCAAGAAATCACCTTGTGAGATTTCTTCAAGGCTCATCGTCTTGAAGAAGGCCAAATGTGTGGACAAATTATCAGCGATTACCACATGCAGAGTCAATCTAACATCTCAGCTCAGCTGTAGAATATCACAGAACTGGTAAATTAGGATGTAAGTTTGCAGACATCGCATAGGATATAAGCACCAACCAATCAATGTCTCATAAACTTCATCCAAAAGCAGATTGATGCCCTTCCGCCATTACTCTTCACCGCAGCGCGAAGCTAAAAATCGATTACGATTGCATCAACAAATCAGCGATTGCGGCGCTACTGGCGCACTGCGCTAAACTCGGCGTCTATTGTTTCAAATGTTCCGTTGATTCATTCAAATTCCTAAAACGGGAAATTCTACCGCAAACTCAGCTCTCCAACATTATTTGACTTCAAAAATTATTTGGCTACGGCTGGTGCGTAATTTTTTGTAGTGTTTGAGTGTTGATAACATTAAACCATACCGGATTGATGCTTCATTCAGTTTCCAACACAACCCGACCCTTTTAGCAGTCGTTATGGCTTTTTTGGTGAATGCGTGCAAAATGTGTGGCGTGGTTTGAGTGGACCAAAAGCACTGATGGTGCAGAGAACGTTCCGTCTGGAATTTGGGAGAGAACTATCCTAGGAGCCGTCGGTTGCCTGACTCGCTGTTGGAAGAAGGCAGGATGTGCAACAACACTTAGAAAAGGCGTCTTTCAAGCAACTCTCCTGCAGCAGCTGCAGAAAGTGATTGAATACAGGGGCGGTCTCGTTAAAGTGCAGTGCATAACCTGTGAGTGATGTAGTGCATGGAGTTTGATAAACTTTATAACCGTAAAATGCGAAGCATGTCCACGTATCACATCCAAAAATCAGCTGATTAGCTTAGGTCCTCAAACAAAAACGCTCTGAGCTAGCGAAACCCCGCGGTATACGAAGCGGCCTGTTTACCTTGGCTCGTTCCAAGCTCAAGAACCGTTTTTTTTCGCTCAACTATGGGGTCATACACTCACACAGCTGCTGGGTAGGGATGCAAATGGTATAAAAAATACCAAATACCAAATACCAAATAGTAGATGGTATTTTCTATACCAAATAATACCAAATAATTCCAAATAGTTGCTAAACAGGTCGCTAGCTGTTTGGAATGTGCGCAAGGTCACACTTTTTGTTTTTACAGCAAAAATCATAAGTTTTGCCTCAGTGGAAGAGTTTTTGTTGCATCTAAAAGAAATCTAGTCATGCCGAGAAAGAAAACGAGTAGAATTTGGGTGTTTTTCACTGACTCGGGAAATGGGCAAGCAGCACGTTGTGACGTTTGCGGTCTGGGCTCGGTCTCGATAAAGGGGCCGTCCATAAACGACATCGTTCCAAAACCCAGATTTTTCGGAGCCCTCCTTCCCCCAAAATCGCCTTGCGTCCTTTCATGGGGGCCCACTCCCACTTTTTGAGAATTTTCCATGAATGGTTGTTATAAGCTAAACTGGTCGGAATTCCTTGTTCTTTTGTTGCTCAGAAACGGTAAAGAGACGTCTTGTTCTGCGTATCTGCATTGTTAAACTTTTAGTAAATTAGAAATAATGAGAAAACTCTGAACAGAAGCGCTCTGACAGTGTATACAGTGCAAAATATGCAGAATTTATCGCTTAAAAGCTAATTGTTTAGTTATTTAAACTATTTGGTATTATTTGGTATTATTTGGTATAAAAAAATACCAAATACCAAATAATACCAAATACCTAGAAAATACCAAATAATACCGAATAATACCAAATAATACCGGATACCATTTGCATCCCTACTGCTGGGGGGTTCGGTTATCCGATTCCATATTCCCATTTATTCTCTTACATGGACGACTAAAAACTAATAGACTGATCGTGCTACCGACCGCTATTACATACTTGGGGTAACTTTACAAGTTTGTCTTTGGAACCGTTCAATCTACACTAGTGATGCAACCGGGATCCCGGTATTTCCCGAAGAACCGGGAATTCCCGGTATTTTCACTCCCGGTTTCTAATCCCGGTTCACCATTCTCTAATACCGGGAATTACCGGGAATATCGGGAAATATATTTCATGGCAGTATTGACAGCTTTTTGCAGATACTATGTATTTCAGTGACATCTAATGTATACCCAACTCTGTTTGCCAGTACCAGCGGCACGCAAAACTTTGAATAAGTTTTCAAATGACTGCTACTTGCTGAATTTGAGCGAACAGCCATGTTTTACAGCTTTTCTTTTTGTTCCAAATATTTTTATATTGGTTTAGGCCGTAAACTTTATGTTCTAAGCTTCCAACTGTATAAAGGCGTTCAATTGACAAAAGCCACTCATTGATTGGCTATTCTTACACAACTCTTTTGATCCAATTGCCATCGAGTCCCTGTTGGCTGCCAAACTAACTCACTAACCCATTCAACATAAGTCTGATCTCACAATGTACCGTAGCTTAGCCCGTTATGAGAGAAAATCCTTGAGAAAACCGACTAGAAATGGTATCAATAGCTAACCGGATATTGAAAACATTTGTTTTATCATGCAGTATGCGTTTTGATCGATTTCCCGATATTCCCGGTATTTCCCGGTTTTTCCCGGTATTCTCATTTTCCGGTAATCCCGGTTTTCCCGAATCCCGGTATTCCGCTCCCGGTTGCATCACTGATCTACACACAATATAAATACATCTTTAGGATCCTCACGGTATCAGTAATTGAACGCAGCGCTCAAATTGCTGTCAAACCCACTAGAAAAAAGTTGATTTTTTCAATCGCGCAAATTAGATTACCAATCAATGCTGCTCCGATTAGGTTGCACCACAGTAGAGAGCTCGGCCCCCTCTACAACTTTGGTCATAAGCCCAAAGCGTTCCAACGCATCCATAAAGAGTTATTTGCTAAAACTCTGAATATATTGAATACATTGGAAACATGCATTAACAGCAGAGAAGCGACCGGAAATAAGAATATCAGACAAGATATTATGAACACTGGACCAAAATTACAGGAGAATCTTGGCTTGCGCACTGCACTTAACACCAATAGCAGCAGAAACAGTGAGCTTCTTGACGAGGTTTTTATACATGCAGTTGACAAATTTAGTGACTAGTTAGGTTATGAAAACACAAACCCCCTTTAACAAATAAAGGCAAAAACTCACTTCAGTGCAGCAACGACATCGTGAATTGAATGCTATCTGTCCGTTTCAAGAAACGCTTCGATCTCTGCTTCTTGCTCAGCTTGAAACGGGTGAAATGCGAGCATCGCAACTTGCTGCTGCACTGCGCTTCTGTGGAGGCTTGGCCTGATTATGCAGTGGGTACTGCTTAAAAACGTTAGGTATAGCCTCTGACTTCAGAACACGCAGACCCAGTTGTCCTTCAGACCGACGAGACGTACGACTTGGGTTCGTGTCACTGCTCTTTACTTTTAGTCATCAGACGTAAAATGAAGAGTACAGACTTTAGAGCGCACAGTGGGCTCCCATGCGTCTCAACCAATTTCTGACAACAATCGACGACAATTATGAATCATCAGTCGAAGATAAAAAGAGAAACGAAATTCACTTAAGAAATGAATAAAGCAATTATAGCAAACCTATGCAATGAGAAAAAAGCCAGCTTTGGCCTATGTATCTGATCTGTACTTGGTGGAGAATCGTGTAAAAAAGATGAAAGAAGTCAATGAGATAGTAGGTTACTTACAATGTATCTAGTACCGATAACATGAATGGAAAAGGAACACAGGAAAAACTGGGGGCAGGCCAAATCTCATAACACTTTTCTACCCTTACCTCATTCACTAACAGAGGAAAGAACACTGAGTAGGTAGGGAGAAAGCAGAACAATTAAGGTTAATGGGTGGCCAAACACAATTTCCAGCAAGAACAGTTAGTGCGCAGGAAACGTGTGAAGCAAGAAGCATCATGACGGCGTAGCAGAAAATCTTTATTAATTCAGTCTTGAATAATGTGTGCACACTAAACCGAACAGCAACGAACCTGCCGACCGACAAACAAGGAAATTCGCGGCCGCAAGCCACACGAGCACCTCACCAGTACACACTGCCAGACAACAGACAAGCAAACACTGTTAACTGATAACACTGACGGATTATCCGGTAGTATCCGGTTTCTAATACCGTGAGGATTCTAAAGACATATTTATATTGTTTGTAGGTTGAACGGTTCCAATGATATGGACGTGTAAAGTTCCCCTAAGTATGTAATAGCGGTCGGGAGCGCGATCAGTCCAGTAGTTTTTTGTCGTCCATGTCTCATTAATTTTATGAAATTCTTTCAAATTAGGGAGATCACTACTTGAGCCGATTAGTGTTTTGAGTGTGTACATTTTTCGCCACTTTTTTTGTTTAAAGAGGGCCACCGTCCTTGGGCTTGGACGAATATTATTATGTTTATGCTTAATCGATAGCTAATCGTCATACCTACCAATATGCCCGTGGGCAGACATATCTGTCGGAGGACTCAAATGCTACGATTGTTTTAGTAAGGGGTAGTAGAAATCGCGCATTTTCATTCTTTTTATTTTTTTTAATTTGCTGTTCAAGGATCTCTGAAACTAAATGCGCGGAAATATGCATCTGAGGTAGGCCTACCGAAAAAAGTAAAATTGGTAGCTATCTTTCAAAAGATGACTGAGAAAACTTCTTTTTTCTATTTTTTTCCTAGTGATGATTTTCGTTCAAAAGGGGCCACTGTCATTGGGCTTGGACGAATATTGTTATGTTTATGCGTAATCGATAGCTAATCGTCATACCTACCCATATGCCCGTGGGCAGACATATCTGTCAGCGGACTCGAATGCTACGATTGTTCTAGTAAGTGGGGGTTCCGGGGGAAATCGGCCGATAATCGATGAAGTAAGGCGATATGACGAGCGCGTAATCTCAGATTGCATGCAGTAATTGGTTGTGGATGTAATATAATGTAACAATAATGTACAAGTCAAAAGTAGTTGTTTGATACCGGATTTGGTCATATTTGTTAAAGATTTACAATTTGGGTGCGCACCTTTTTTCACGTTTTACAGGATTTCACACTAATTGACGCAACTCCGACTGTGGCCGTTTACCGGATTGGATTTGACCACACGCGAAAACGCATAATCTGGGGTAGAACTTGATATAGCATGCAGTAATTAGATTTTGATGTGTAAAATAATAATCAGGAGATCGTCAGCAGTCGTTTGATACCACATTCAGTCGTCTGTGTTCAAAATTTGAAATTCGAGTGATCTCCCCATTCAAATTGAATTGAATCACAAAATTAATTAAGTTGTTGTTCCCATTTGCATTTGTAGCGCAGGTTCGTTTATTTTATTGTTGTAGTACATACATACATACTGACTTTCAGTCGAGAACAGGTCATAGGTAATAAGCGTGCTGGTTGACTGCCACTTGACTTTACTCTTACTTATCTTTTCTGCGTAACAACAACAGTCGTCGTAGCCTACTTTCTCATCTTGGTGCTGCTCTACGCCGCTCTTCCTCGTCGCGCTCACGCTCTCTCTCGCACTCTCTGATGTTGCCGAGCTTGCTCATATTTTTGATTATTCTTGCTGCTCATTATTGATTAGGTAGGTACCTTTCCAGGTTGTCCAGGCATCATTCTCTTCTGATTACTGAAACCGACTATGAACTACGGCGGAGGAATCGGTTCACACATTGAGGAACGAGACGAAACAAAGCCTGTAGACAGAGAAAAGGTGGATTTTTCGAGAAAACATTTTCTGCTTGTGCTAACCATGCTTCGGTTGAAGCGGAAAAATTCTTCTGAAGCTTGGGTGTGCTCTGCTCTAGCAGCGATCACTAATAGTATCTATCCATGGTGTTTCACCTGAGTTACCTGGTTTTGTTTGACGATAACTTTTTCAACTGAAAATCTTTGCACTCTAGTATTTTCCCTAGGTTTGTACGCAGCAGGCGTCGGCCAATCTTCCAGCCGTTTGCCTACTTAAAGCAAGCCACGCATTTAATTAGTTCGTTTTACTGTAAACCAAGTATGGGCCGGAAAAAAGGTTGGGATTGTCAAAATCCGAAAGTTTGGGGATGGACCTAGTGGGCATACATGGGCCGGTGGCTCCGGGTGCTTTGTCCACCCCCAACTTGGGCTCGACCCCACCCACCCACCTGAAGCCGACTATTGTTGCCGACCTCACCCACCAAAATGGTCGCGACCCCCAAATCTGTAGGCCCACCCCCAAATTTTCAGATTTTTGACTACCCCAACCCATTTTTCTGGCCCATCTCTGCTAGTGGGTGGGTAGTAGACATGGGCTAGCATTCCGGCTGACGGAGGGGTGTAATATTTAGAAATACTGAGGATGGACTAGCGACGGATGTGGGGTGGTAGCTAAGAAGTCCGATTTCATTTTCTCATTGTTCGCACTCTAATTGTAAACACGAAAGTGGTAGTACAACAGGTAAGGGTTCAAGGAAACAGAAGAAAAAGGACTGTAGGAGTTTGTTGTTTGCTAAAACTCAGTTCGAAAATATCAAGTTATGGAAAAATACTGATCTGTGACTGACACCCAGCACATAACATTTTTGTTTGTTCAGACGTGTCCTCTGCTGCTTCGAGTATTTTGCTCTAACGGTCGACATCACAATCTATCAGAATACTTCCGTGGAAACACTCCGCCAAATGAACTGCAGATCTACACGTGGTAGTAGGTGATTTCTAAGACGTTGCAATCGAAAGAGGTCGGTTTCAGGATGGACTGTTCTCTTAGAGAACTGATGGGGTTGATCAAGGAAGTGAACCCAGACGCGCGTCGTCCAGGAACTTACTACGACTTCGCTATTGGTAAACTTGTCTTGTACGCTTGGTTGGATTGGCACTTTATTGCTCTCTAATCGCTGTGCAAGTCCCAGATTCGGCCAGTCACAGCCATTTAAGGTTCAATGGGGTCAGACATGAGCAAAAGGGGCGGGGCCGCTGTCTGACTGGGCTTGACTCTATATTAGCGGAGAGATCCGTTTTGAGTTGCTGCTGGCATACATGCAGTTGGGGGAAAGGGGATTTCTGAAACCCTAATTAGGTTTCTGAAGCTCTAAATAGAGTTCCGGAACCCTAGTTTGGGTTTTCGAGACCCTAAACAGTGTTTCGGAGCCCTAATTCGGGTTTCAAAATCTCTAAATAAGTGTCAGAAATGCATTTTAACTCTATTATGTAGGGTTCCGACGATATATCGAAAAGTCCATATATCGACCCTTTTTCCAATATCGATATCGATATCGCGATATTTCGCATCGATATTTTCGATATTTTTTGTGCCGAAAAGTAGGAAAAAACAAAACTGACACCAAGTTAATTTTTCTGGAATAGTAAAAAAGACTGTTTTTTTCTGGACAACTCAAAAATCGATTGTATAGTCAAAACCTATAGTGGCATGATAGCTCTCAGAAACATCAATTTCTCGACATTTTTAGCTTTCAGACGGTAATTCTTAGGTTCTTAAATGTCTGCCTGCAGCAACACTGAAGAGCTGCTCACTCTGCACGCTTGAGGGCAGAAGCAGACATGGGTAATCATTTCGATTGAGGGGTGGTAAATTTTAAAATCCTGAGGGGTACCGCTGGCTGTTGGGTTTGTTGAAAGGATGGTAAGCAAAAAGTCGGATTTTTTTAATAAAGTCAAGGCTTTTGGCATATTTGTCATTAAAATAAAGTTAAAATACGCTATTCTGTCTTGAGCTCATTTATGCCTAATGAGGGTGGGGTGGGCATCGTCCTGAGGGGTCAACCTTTTCATTGAACGGCCTCAGAAGCCACTACTTCTGCGATTCTCTAGTTAATTGATATCAGATCACTGATTGCATCAGTGCTTGACTCAGTTTGCTCTTTCAAATTTTCAGATTTCCTTGCATAACTATAAATATCGATATCGATATCGGTCAATATTGAGCTGAAAATATCGATATCGAATAACGACGAATTTTGATATCGTCGGAACACTGCTATTATGTAGAATAAAGAAGCGTTTTTGCACGTTTTGAAGTAAAAATAGGTTTTTTGTACGATTTAAATAAAAATAGGGTTTTGCACGTTTTCAAGTGTTTGAAGGTTTTTTTGCAGTTCAGACAGGATTTTTACCCGATTTTTAGTCCTTAAAACCTGTTTTGAGCCCAAAACAGTTGCTGAAACCCTATTTTGGATTAGAAAAATCCCCCAGCTGAAAACCCAGCTACATGCGCGCAGTTTGGTCAGAGAAGTCTAAACAGAGTTAGCCAGTGAGTTGGAGTTTCAGTTCGTCCTGAGTCCCAGTTCCCACCATACTGGGAGATGCGCGATATCGGCAGTACTTGCACTGGGCAGCGCGGCGTGGATGACAACAAGACCCTAGCTCAACTCAAGTTCACCATCGGCGATTTCGTTGATGTGGCTATTACTCTCCCCGGTCTGCGACCTCCTCCGGCCAGACGCGGCGGACGATTCTGACCTAAACAGTTTACCTGACTTAACCATATGTTGTTCTTGTTGCAATTTCCGTTGTTTTGTGTGGCGGCGGTCGGCCAGAATGTTTTGTATCCAAGTAACTTCGATTTTCTGCTGAGTGACGCATGTTGTTTGTTTAAATCGATAAAATAGCGGTTTGATCAAGACCTCACAGAATGTTCGACTAGTGGTGCGTGAACTTGATAAGTAGCCTACCTCTGTGATGTTTTTCCCACAGCCGCACATGCACATTGGAACGTTGTAGTCCCAAATATTCGCACTTCATTATGCAAATTTTTGCACTTCCTGTTGGGACTTATTTGTGTTATGCGGTCTTATGGATGTTTGATGCGATATGTTGACGCTGTTAGTTGTTGCTTTAGTTTCCTACGTTGATGCTTCGCTCTCGAATATTCTAAAGAACACCAAATATGGTGCTGAGAGGAACAAATGGGCCGGCTATGTATTTCTGCACTCCACCAATCAGTTCACTGCTCGAGAAGGAAGGATGGGCAGTGAGTGGCATAACTAGTTGTAACGCGGGCTCACTGTCCTGTCTATCTGCATGCCTACGTAGCTAGCTCGATTAGGTGCAGCTGGAGTGGGAATCAGGGAATATATATTTATTAATTGGCTTCCTTATGACTAGGGGTATTTTTATATTTGGAAAACAGGCCCTCCGGAGCGTGCTTATTACGGATGCGTCCCTCAAGGGGTATTTTATATTTGGAAAACGGGTCCCCGGAGCGTGCCCTATGCTGATGTAGCGATCATTAGACTCGTCTGGCGAAGGCTTTCAAATGATATGTAACACGACCATATTTGGACGATTTTGAAATTTTGGAATTTTGCCAAAAAGTAATCGATATTTATCGATAAAACTTGTTAATTTATAATTAATTATGATCATTAAAACATCAATTTCTGTTTAAATCGGTTCCTGTTACCCCCAGCTACACCAGATCCGCTAGCTCCTTACCCAGTAAAATATTTGGCAAGCAAACTATGGGTTTCTCCCCAAACTCTTTTTTGTCCTCAAGTGAAGTTTCATTAGTTTTCTACTTTCTAGGTAATTATGTGAAATCGCCAACTTCAGTTAAAGGGATTGACCCGCCGTTTCAATATCCCAATGATAATAGAAACGTGGAACGAGCGAAAAGCACATGGCCCTTTCTGGGATACTATCCTTTGAAAGGTAGGTTTAGGAGAAAAGACTAGTCAGCGTCTATCAATTGATTGCAATGGCCACAAATTTTGCTGAATGAAATAAATGCACATTGTGCACGTATACGTACTGTACATAGTTCTAAATCTCTGTTGCTTTGATTAAATTGAATGACACCAAAAAGATTTTTGAGGTACCTGTTGTACAGTGTACATTAGTTGTTCCGGTGCATACATTAGCTGGGTTTTCGGCTGGAGAGACTTTTTCTTATCCAAAATAAGGTTCTAGCACTATGCCCAAATGGGCTTCAGGGAGGTTTTATCGGTGTCAAAATTGGGTTTCGTTGAAAGTTTCAACGACCTTTTTCGGCTCGAAACAGGGTTTTGGGGATTAAAACTCGGGTAAAAATCCTTCTGAAGTTCAGAAATGCCGTTAAAACCGTATTTTTGATTTAAAATGTAGAAAAAATCCTCTTTTTACTGTAAAACGTACAAAAACCCTATTTTATTCGACATAATAGAGTTAAAATGCACTTTCGGAACCTTATTTAGAGATTTTGGAACCCAAATTAGGGTTCCGGAACCCTATTCAGCCGATTAGAGAACTGGCAACATCGGCCGCTGGCCAAACACCGTATAATATGCAGATATTCTCCATCACACCTAAAACAGATATAAATTTGTGTTTTAAAATGTACAGGCAGCTTATTAATTTGGACTTTCTACAATTCTTTACTGTACGACAAGGTAGAACCAGAGGTAATGATGTTAAGGTCCTTATTCAAAAATCGAGAATTAACTGTCGCAAACATTTCTTTTCCCTTCGTGTTGTACAGCATTGGAATGCACTTACAAACCACCAGTTATCAGCACGTTCCTCCCGCACTTTCGCTCGAAAATTGCAAATTAACGGTAAAACTTTGCGGTATGATTTTTGAAGGTTCAAATGAACCCCTTCATACCGCGCGTTGGATAGACTGGAGTACCCATGGTGCCGTACTTTAACTATAACTATAGTATATTGATTATTCCGAGGCGAATAAACTTTGATTGATTGATTGATTGATTGAAATACGTCCACGTAACATTCATACACAGTCGCACACACACGACAGACACTTTTGGCAGTACTTTTAGCTTTCACCCGCAGTCTGAACGCTCGAGCTCACTATTCCTACGTTGACGGCTCTGCCTTCACCGGAAGTGCCTACTTTAATAGGTGTGTGCAGAAAGAATAGAAAAGCAAGAGAGCAGTGCAGTGCAGTGTTGCAGGTGCTCGGAGCGTCGGTCGGTCTACAGTCGGGTGACGGTGACGGGGGCGTTGCACATTGCCGGTCGACCGTACAGAGTGCCGTGTCTCAGCTGCAGTCCGAACGCCAATCGAACCGGACTGCCCAAGGCCTTCTGGATGATCAACAACAGAGACCCTTTCCACCCTTTCTCACAGATTCGCGAGCAGTTCGTATCGGAAAACATGACCGATAGTCGAAAGTCTACTGTAGCTTCTCAAATGCTGGCTTACTGGGTACCTTACCCGAGCTCGACCGTTAGGAAAGGAGGTATGGATGATTATTAGTGATGCGCTGAGGCCGGAATTTCTTGGCCCGGCCCGCCTTTTTTGCCAAAGAATTGGCTGCATTCAAATAGACGAAATTTTGGACATTGTTGACTTCTTCTATCTACTTACTTTTCCATACTCAGTAAGTTTTTACTTGTACAAGGTTTTTTCATTCATTTTTTAAAGAAAATCAAAGAAAACCAGTTCAAAGATTTAGTAATTTATCAATATATCAGTGAAAAACCTTTAACACAGTTTATTAAGAGCTGTATTGATAACGTTAGGAAATACGTGAAACACCTCACAGTTTTTGTTAAATTCGGGCCACCCTGGCAGACGAGTCGGCTCAGCCCGTGCGCATCTCTAGTATGGATGCTGCAACGCTTAATTGCTACGTTCGTACATGTATTGTATTGCAGTTCCCACTCGCTATTACGACTCTACACTGGACCAAAAATTTCGTATTCCTTTCGATACACAATACATCAGGGTGGCAGGTAACTTGTGGTCGGGCGAAACAAGACACGTGTTCTACGCGAGCCGACTGTGGAGAGATAATTTTGCCGACTCCTCGCAACAGTCACATCTTCAATTTCCGCCCATCACCGGTGATCTACTGGTTGACCCCGACCCCGCGGGGTGGGGCGAATTTCTGCCCGATTGGCAAGCGGCAACCTATGTCTGTGTTGAGGTAACGGTCACTAAGAATTAGCAGCACTTCTCTTTCCCTCCCGAAACTACGTCTAAAACATTGCTTTATTAAGCCTGCCTAATTTGTAACTTTTGCCAATACTGTATCTTTTGACAAAGCGCAAGACTTTGTGAACCTTACAAAGTACATACCTACATATCAAGTCATCCAGAAAGTAAATGGGCAGAACCAAATCAGCTCATTCTGGACTGCCTTCTATACTCTAAGTCTGGAATGGTCGGGATAAAGGTGATATTAGTATTACTGGTCAGTAGCACTAACGCTTTTACAACCTGATTAGCAGAACATCCATGACGTTTGAAATTATTCTTCCAGCAAATTGACCTGGACAGAAGTGAAAAGCAGACGTACGCACTGCGCGCGCCACAGGTGATATTCAACGCCGATACGTTGGTGCATCGGAATTGGTCGCGATTCGGTGGCCCGACAAAAGGCTGGAGTAGCTCTGCATTCGATTACTGGCGGATCGGCCATCTGCAGCTGAAAGTGAGCGCTCCCAAGCCGATCGATAGAGCAGAGCACAACTTGAGACTGTTCACCTATTGGGAGCAATGGTCGCCTTGCAGTGCCTGTTGCTGTCGGACTAACGCCGAATGTGGAGTGCCGATCATCGATAAAGTTTGGTAACAATTTTCTTATGGCATTCATTACTGGGGCTGTTGTAGTAAAAAACAAACAGCTATTTAGTACCTACACTGCTCTTTACTATACTAGAGCGCAAAGAATACAGTACGTACTGTAGACAGAACAAGGCAAACATCAGACAGTTCGCACGGAAAAGTGTATTGCTTGTTACTTCCGAGCAGCCGAGCTTGTGTGTACTGTTTTCAGCTTATACAAGAGCACAAAACGGCGGCGCGGCTACTGCAGCATAGCTAAGATAGATGTCAACGAGCCGATCCGTAATGCGTCTGAGGGGTACCGGGAGTGGTTGCTGTTGGACCAGTACTTAAGTGTCAGTCCTTACCGGGAGCAGGGCATCCCTTGCTTCTCTTCTCTCTTGGCCAGTGAACGCATGAACAATGTGTGGAAGACGCTAAATAGATGGTTCGTTGCTTTTTATAAAGATAACCTAAAGAAACCTTGGATTGGACTATTCATCGATGTGGCCAACTGCACGACAGAAGAGAAAAAATGTCCCAATTGGTGGAAACAGTGGAAGCGTCAAGATCCGGACGTGACGGTAAGCAATGCGCATGGTACAAACGCACTTTCAGTTCCTTTATAGCAAGACGCACCTTCTTTCAATGCGAGCCAAGCGAAGCCATGTGAAGGGATAGAATTCGACGAAATAATACTGAAAGAAAGGCACCAGGAAGCGAAGGTGGTAATCGGCCGAAACTACCGCATCATTTTCCAAAAGCCTTCCAACGATGCCGAAATAATACTGGTTTGCTTTCTTTTCTAGACCAGTCAAAGGTGACAGACAGTCAGAGGTTGCAGGTGAGGTGGCGCTATCGGATCGGTGGCAGACAAGACACGGCCCCGCAGTACGACTGGGGTCGGCCCTGCGCCAGTCAAACGAGCAACGTGTTCACCGACATCGACCACGAAAGTCTGCTGATTGTTCGCGTGCAGAGAATAGATGTTCGCACCGGTTTCGTGGCCACTGCTCACGACGCCAACATGCAGCAGGTGGGCAGTTCGCGACGCATCCTATTCACGGTGGAAAGAGCCGATTCCGAGGCCAAATCCAGCTCGCAAATGCTCAAACTGGTGCTGGTAGCTATCGCAGTGGTGGTCTTGTTCGCGCTCTTTGCCATCGGCGTCTATCTGTTCGGCACGACCGGCAAAAACAAAGCCAAGAAGAAGGTATTCGAGACCACCTCCACATCCAAAGACTCCAAGGGCGCCGGCCTCGCCGCAAAAGGATCTGACAAGAAACCCAAGGAGACGCAAGGCTTCACGGGGCCCAGCCACACCTCAAAAGGACCTGACAAGAAATCCAAGGATACACAGAAGTTGCCTAAGCACCGGAAGAGCGTTCCTAAAGCTTCTATTTCCGGTGACTCCACAGCTGAAAGCAATCAACCAACCTCTCTGGGGGATAAGAAAAGCAGATAAAAACGGTTTTATATTCTGTGACGATCTGTGTAGCATTCTAAAGCGTACTGTACGTATCGATTTTAAGCGACTGTTAAGACCGGGTTACAATGTTTTTTGACTAAACAACTGCTGCACACAGGCGAGGAATTGCTAAAGAGACGTAGCTATAAAAAGACAGCGGACTAATAAGCCAAGTGCGCTCTGAGAATAAATTACAGTACTGAGTTCTGAGTGACTTATGCTTTCAACTGCTGCATGTATTGCTGAGTGGTGGTTGGCTGGGGAGCGATCACGTGGTCTGCGCTCACGCCCCTCACAACGTAATCGCTGTCGGCATAGACGTCCATGTATGCGGCGTCGACCGGGATCTCTGCAGCTGATGTGGCCTCCTTCAGAGCGCTGTCCACCTCCTTGCGCACTTCTTTCTCGATTTCCTGAAAATCTGTCTTCACTAGACTAGTTTGTGAAGCGGAAAACCACTCTCAACCTTAAGCTCGTCTTCGCTGGCCAGTTGAGCCGTGACGATTCGGTCCTTGAAACCGGTGATCGGATCCCGACTTTTGCGCACCTCTTGAATCTCTGCACGCGTTCGATAGCTACAAACCCGCATTACACTTGGACCGGTACTGCCAATTTGGCTTATCGTTGTTTTCGGTAATTGGGCAATGGACTTTGACCGACACAGAGATTGAAGCTCAGCTCCGGGAGCACCATGTATTTTACAGACAGGGATTCCTGTATCATACGGCATCGCCTCGAGGCATACGATATCATTTTATGATTGAGTACTGGTACCTGAGGCCGCGATCGAAACCAGTACAATGCTACAACTATTACAGTCAGGCACTTAACGCCATTTATGGTACCGACTCCATATGGTGCCGGTACCATGGCACCGGTACCTAAAGTAGTGGTACCATATTATATGGTACCCCCATGTTCGGCGACTGTGGTGGTACCATTACCGGCACCATATATGGTATCCCTACCCATGGCCATGGGTGCCGTTACCATTACATGGTGCCGGTACCATATGGTACCACTACCATATGTATACCATACGGTTCTGTATTGGGGTATTGGTTTTTGGCATTGTGTTCACATTCACCCTCCACTCAACAGTCTACGAAAGCCAACCTGGTTCCAGGGTCGCTCATACTGTGTCCGCTGTATCTGTACGTAGCGAATTCAACCATAACCGGACCGTTGCCTTCGACGCAGTACTGTTTGGCCCACTTCATGCCTTCCCGCACGGCCAACACGTCCATGGCATCGATCTGAACCGGTCGACCACAATTACTGCCCAACTGAGCGAGCCAAATCGAACCCAAATTCCAGGTACATAGTCCCCGCGAGCGTAGTACTCTGTGGAGGCGGAGGAGCGCTCGGCGCTGGTGCCCATTCCGTAGCCATTATTCTCACACACAAAGATGCAGGGCAGGTTCCAGAGCTTGGCCATGTTCACCGCTAAACGGCCCATTCACTGATAGTTGCGCTCAGGCATTTGCTCACCTTCGTAGAGCTGACCCTGGTTGGCTGCCCCGTCGCCGTACATGGTTATACAGACGGCCGGGTCCCCTCTGTACTTGTAAGCGAATGCAACTCCTGCTCCCAGCGGACACTACAACCAATCACATTTATCTAGGACTATTCAAGGTCAGCCAAATGGAACGCTTCATGACATCATTCAGAACCAACTACTTCCGATTACAATAACAGGGCAATTATTGAGCCATAAAGAACATGGAAGGGGCTGTGGGCGACCGAGGGGATATTGGCCGACGAGGGGGAGGGGTACCCCTCACCCCGGCCCATGTATGCCCCCCGATTTCTGACAAGTAATTTTTTGAACAAATTATTGCGATTTTTTAGAATTTCAGGCACTAAAATTTCTAAAATCGCCTGTAGCTTTTTAGCCCTATTTGAGCCCAAATTTAGCGATTTTTGACAATTTTAGTCGAAAAATTGCGATTTTTGAGCGTTTTTTAAATTTAGTGCCCAAGCCCCTAAATTCGAAAGAGTTAACTATGGGTAAAAAAATTTTGCGATCGAATTTCTTTCTTACTAATGAGAGTTGGGACTTCAAAACTGGGGTTTTAGGTAACTTTTGGAGTAGTTTAAGAATTTTTGACCCAAAATTATTTTTTCGACCCCTCTACCTCGCTTGGAACCCCCTAATGTAGGTTTTTATTTCAGATTATTGCAGCGCTGCTTTTAAGCTACAGATTGGTGCCAAATAAAATTTAACTTCATACGAACTGCATGATATAACCAAGTGACCAATCACATGTTTAAACATGACACGCAGTCGTAGATAACCTAATCAAATTTTACAGTTTGTCCTCATAAAACCTATCGATACACATTTAAAACTTCACCATACATGGGCCGGAAAAATCCGGAGGGGGTCTGGAGATCTCAGGGTTGGGGGGTTGGGGGGTCTGGAGATCTCAGGGTTGAAGTCCAAAAAACGCCTATTTTTCCTTAAATAAGTGAAAAATTTTGTCCCTCCGGGAGGGGGACGAGGAGGGGGTATGGCCGGCCGAGGGGGTATTGACCGGCGAGGGAGGTAATCCCCTCACCCCCGGCCGATGTATGCAGAGAGACCGACTCTTAAGTTGGTTCTAATACCTGGGCGCCCACAATACCATTGCCACCGTAGAAATTGGGTTTGTACATGTGCATTGAACCACCTTTGCCATGTACGTTGCCACTTTGTCGGCCTGAATTAACCGACTCTGGTGAACCACTGAACAGCAAAACAGAATCAAATACCGGTCAGTTCGGCCAAAACTTCGGTTACGGTGCCACCCATTATGTAGATCCAACCGTGACAGCGATATGAAGTAATCACAGAATCCAAATCCGACATCGCCGCTTTCACACCAACCGCACAAGCCTCCTGAACCTCAAATTCTGCTACAGTGCAACGAAAGAGGTGGCTGACCTGGCCCATGTACAGATGACAGAAACCACGAATCTTCTTCTCTTTGTACAAATTGCCGGCTGCAGTCTCCATTCGGCGCAGCATCTGCATTTGTCGATAGTAATGCAATGCTTCGTCGCGGTTTACTGTGGCTTCGGTACTGGGGCCTGAGTCGATTCGGTGAAGTTTGAATTCCTTAAAACACCTCGTTATAGTACGGCCCGGCCAAACTATGTTTCTGGCAGAGAAACCTTCGTTTGAAACGTTGCTTCAACTCCACTGGAAAACGCAACCGACTGCACGTTCGCAACCAACTGCAATATAATTAATTAACTACAGCCTTTTAAGGTTAACAGTCATGGATGGTTGGAGATAAAAATGTCCCACCCATTTATTCAACTTGGAAGTTTCAGTCAAAATTTTCAGACAATAATAAAACAAAAACAAGTGGGTGCTAACACTGGAAATTTCACACAAATCGGTAAAGAATTGAAAGAGACAGAATCACATGAATGAGGCGTGACATTAATAGGTACCATGCATGACAAGAAATTCCTAACGTCGTAACAGAATAACATACCGAAGGAGTGCCTCGACCGAGTAAGCGACGGAACAGGGCCATACTGTCGGTGCTGAAATATTGAAGAGCTTTGTAGAAGCTCGAAATGGCGTGTGACCAGGACGAAAACGCTGGCATCAACTTACCAGCTTATAAGACAGCACAAAATTATCGTGCACATTAAAGAACACCAGAATCACGGCTGAATTCAGCAACACGGCACATTTTCTGGACTATTACCTTTTCATAAAAACCAGTACTGTAATTCAGTTCTGCAGTTAGAAAAGTAGTCAACAGAAAATGCAACCAAGTTGTGGTGAACCATGTCAAACCGACAAAAATCAAGTAATATAGACCAGTCGGAATCGATTATACGAATTAGCAACGTCAGCCCACTGAAGATGTAATTTACGATCAAAACAAGTAGTCAATAGAAAAAAGGACAAATTTACGTAATTAATTAATTAACGCAAACGAAAACACGCAATCAGTGGCACAGAACGAACGCTCACACTTCACGGTCACTTTTTATTTTCTCTCTTCTTGGTTTGCACCCACTCGGAGATTCGCATCTGCAGTTCCTTGTCTGAAGACAGAACGGTTAAAGCCAGCAGAACAGGTGTAGAGACTGACCGGACTCTATCTGATCTACAGACAAGGGCTGGCGGGAGAACGGATCTGTGGGATCGCTGAGCAAGTGCCTCTCAAGAATTTTTCTGTCCATCACGTAGGATGACGTAGGAACGCGAACCGGATTCTTCATAAGCGTTCCCATAATTGGATCTGCATCCGGCAACAACACTAATCAAAAGCAGAGAACCATACGAGTCGAGGGTGTGGAGGCTTACCCTGTCGCTGGCCGATAATACCCCTCAATCGTCAGTAACCCCTCGCCAGTCGGCACCTACCCTTAAATTTTGGGGACCGTTTTTATTTTCACAAAATCGATAGTTTCATGGAAATTTTTGCGAAACCGGCCTGCGTGAAAACTCTTACTCCTCCATATTTCTGCCCCTTGTATGGTCTGAGGAAGTGTTGCGAACCAAAGGTTCTGACCTACAAATCCGTTAAGGCGACTGCGTATATCCTCTAACGAAACTTTTAGCAGAATTCTCTGTAGAAAATCATATAAATAACATCATTCTTAAGTTAAAATGAAAACCTTATTTTAACGAAACATAGCCAAAAAAGTTTCGCTAAAAGTCGCACTTACAGGTACACCGTCAACTGATCGCTAACTACGCCGCACCCTCAGAAATTTCAAATTCTACCCCACCCCAGCCGAACGTCTGTTCTAGCAGACATCTCGCAACCAGCGGTTGCAAGCAAAATCTGACCCAAGAATTCGTCAGGTATATCGTCCAGTTCTTCCTCAGCCTGTAGGTTCCGTTTCCAGATAACAAAGGCCTTGTCAGCCAAGTGACCAAGACGCTCGGCCTGACTGATCGGTACGATGTTGAACCGTCGCAGTCTATCCAGCACACTATCAAACATCTCTCTGCTGTACGAACGCTGCAACCAACAGAAAGATCAGTCAGTCAGTCAGTAAGTGAGCCATCGCACGCACTGACCTCATCAGCAGCGATGTATTCGGCAAACTGCTCAGACTCTAGATTCAAGTAGATTTCCACGATCTGATTCATCAACTTTCGCGGGTCCCAGTTATATTTTTCAGGGTTCTGAACCTTCAGATTGACGCACTTCGGACCACACAGTTGACAGATGTTATAATTTAACATGGCGGCCAGTCGAACGCCCAGAATCTGAAATAAATAACCGTTTTAGTTGGCATTCAATAAACAGTGCCTCCTGACCTCCTTCAGAAACGGAGCCGACACGTCGGCAGTCATAAAACAGAAGAGATCCAGCGTCTCTCTGCCCAATACCAGCCAGCTTCTAACCGAGTTTTGATCCTGCAGCAGCACGCCACGTTTCATCCGTTGCTCTTCCTAACCAACAAATCAGTAAGAGCAGTGCGAAAGAAACTAAACAATCGACAGATACTCTAGTCATCTGATCCCAGGTGGCCTTGTCGTTCATCAAGATTTCGATCTCGTGAATTCGCTTCAGTCCTTCGAGACTCTCGTCCAGCAGAAAAGTAGCATCGTTGATGACCATGTTTATGAATCTGACAAAATCGGCGCCGCAAGCAGTTGCGTGCTCGATCATCAGATGCCGGTAGAGAGCGTTCTCACGCAGACACTTGAAAATCACCTGAATCTGGCGTCGGATCTCAAATTTGTCGAAAAACTCGGTGTGCGAGCCGGTGGTTTCCACGTCTGCAACGGTTAAACAGTGACGAAGAGAAAGTTTTATCAGCTATTGACGCACCAGCGTAAAACTTGACCAGACTGGGAAAGAAGGCTTGCTGGGCGAGCGGATAGGTGAGCGCAGCGTCGTGTAGCTTAGCGGCAGCCGGCTGAACCATCGGGCAACAAAGGAACATGACCTCGATGGACTTGGCAGCCAGGAACGGGTTGTTGAAGTATTGAGTGTTGCATACAAACACCATCACCAGTGCCAGCAGATCAGTGCGACACATTCTGATCAGCACTTGCGGTGTGTTTCTGAACGCAGACACACACGTAGAAGGCAGACATTGAAAGGAGTTCACTCACTTAAGCATCAATATGAGGAGGTCCAGAACGTCCTCCAGATAGAACTCCGGAAAGGCACCGAACAGGTCTGGCGCTTGACTGGGTAAAGCATCTGCGTTGGTCTCGCTAAACCGCCAAACTCAACCAACCATCACTTACCTATTGGGCGCCGTTCAAGTTGTGGTCAACGATTGGTGTTTGAATTACTTTGGAAGAATTGGATTGGCGACCAATCGATCGAATCTAGCGTAGACCAAAACAACTGATGTGCAACTTACAAGTCTGGACTGATCGCACCGACGAGAAACTTGAGTTGCTTGAGGCTGAAATCGAATGCCCGCGAAAGTAATCCCTCATCCAACAGGGCAGCTTCAGAACACAACCGAGCTTTCTTGAGTTTCTGAAGTAAGCTACCAACCTGTTACGTTACCAGTGTGGTACACACCAATAACCACTCACACTCATCACAGATTTCATTTGCTTTAGCTTAGCATCGAGTCGAGTTTTGCGCACTGGGTCGCTGTTATTCTCAATTTCCGACTGCAACGTACGCATCCGACCCTCCAAGTGCCGCAGATAGTCCATGCGCGACTTATTTTTGCGCAAGGCCGGCATCAGAGTTAGATGTTGTGCGTGCATGGTCAAGAAAAAGCACTCGGTGGGAAATTTTATCTCCGTCTTCACGTCTGAAAAGCAAGCCGAAACACTCTATACGGGAAAAACGCTCAGTCACTTCTCGACATACACGGCACAAAAACTCTGGTGGGGTACAAGTGATGAGGGGACAATTGTCCCCTCGAAGGGAAGTGACTCGGATGGGGACATCTTATGGGGACGACCCTTATTTTATATACTAAGTTAATCAATTAAAAAAATCGGTTTAGGTCTCTTCAAACTACTAAAACTGTTAAAAGTTATTAATTTCACGCTCAGAATGCGTTTTTGATGGATAAGTGATGAAAATTTTCGTCAATTTTCCCCTTTCATTTCTGAAGGTTGTCGCAAAACTGGACAAAAATGGACTTGTCCACGGTCTGTACCAATGAGATATGTAAAAAATAAAATGCCTGACATGTCATAGCTTACCCAGCTGACTAGCAAACTGCGTTGCTTGTTCTTTGTCGAGCTTAATTCGGGCTTCGTCGTTAATATCCAATCGGGTTTGAGGATGAAAAATATAGAGCGGATTGACTTTGTCCAAAGACACCTTCTCTGCCAGCATGTACATGACGCAGAGGAAATTGAGCATGAAGCCGTCGGGCGCCAGCATCATTTCATTGGCTTGAATTTGTGCTCGTTTCATGTTGGAGCCGACCACAGTGGACAAAAACTGCAGCGTCGACTCGCGACTCGCCGCGTTCACCAACAAACAGTGCAGCACTTGGTGAATGTCGGCCTAACGTGCAGAACCACCTCGTCCCTTAGTTACAGTCACACACAAATGTCTACCCTTAACGTCTGCATGCTCTGTCGCAGCGATCCGTACACAAACTGCGCTGACTCAGGAGGCAAATCGTCGACAGCAAAGAACTTCTCAGCAATCTCCACCTGCAATAAAGGTAGTACAACAACAAAGAACCATTACTAAGTGGAATATTGTTATGGACTGTACGTTGAAGGGAAATGTGCCAATCTAAATAGAAAATCAACTCAACAGCACTCACATCCTCATCAAGGAAGATTGACAATCCAAAAAATGGCCCCAGATACGACAGTTTAGCCATTTCTCGACCGACGGCCTTTGAAACTGCAGCCGGTGTCCAATCTGTACGGTTAATTAGCTGAAAAACAGAAAAAAGCTTTAGCAAACAGCTCTAAGTTGTAAGGCACAGCCAGCACAAGAAAAGCTGCAAGATTGATACCAGATTGCAGACGGGTCTGACGTTGGCAGTTTGCAGTTTGAGTGAGCAGAGTTGGTGCAACAAGTTGATGGGTATCTTGAAAACATCGTTAGTTTGGTTGACCAGAGATACAGTATTTGCTAAGCGGAAAATGCAATCCAGCACTGGAGTAAAAATCTGAACGTAATTAATTTGGTCTAAGTGAGTTTTCGCTCCCACATTTACCGCATCTAAACAGTCCAAATCTTGGTGAGCGTAGGTAACCAAGTCGCTGAGTAAGCCACTGTGAATTCTTTGCTGCAGAATAGCACGAGTGAATAAAACACCCGGCATAAAACTAGAGCAGACTTCAAATTAAGCAGCCAAGTAAAATCATAATTACGTGTCGGCCTCGCTAAACGCTCCACCCATAAACATGGCGATCATACCAAGAATGCGCACCCAAAAATGGTGCAACAAATCTCGCTCGTACGAATCTATCCACTGCAACAGTGCGCGGTAGTTGAGAATCGAAACAACGCAGTTCGAACCAACATTATTATTTTCCTCTGTTCTGTGGTGTTTGTAGCAGGCAGTAAGGAAGTCAAACACTCTTTCTTGTTCAGTACCCAAGGCTACGTCCAGCACGGAGCTAAGCGCGGGCGGCACTTGATTGCTGAAACAATCAAAGTCTGCCTCAAACCTTTGGCACTCATACCAAACCACTAAACTATAACTTTTTCCTTTAGGCAAGTAGGACTATCTGCATTATGTTAGATCTTCATGAAAAATTGAATCGCAAAAACTTACGTGTCCAGCGGGCTGTCGGCGGACTTAAGAGACTGTGAAAATTCGTCGTTTTTGCTGACCAAAGCTGCTGACTCCATCAAAACGTGCTCAAGGAATACATCCACCCGAGCTAAAGGACCATTACGATATTGTCCTAATAATCTTGATCTAAAGCTACCTGAGTCAAGGAAGGTTTCCAAATCAGCTTGACCTAATATAGCTGACAATTCTGGTGGCACGGCGTCTGTGCGTATGCCCAAAACCCTTAGAACCACTTGTCGCAACCGACCCAACTTGTAGTCATCCGGTGACTATAAATTAACTGGTCTGGTATAAACATAAAATCAGCAAAAAGGCAAAACGGCGCCGACACGCTTTAGAAGATATTTTGAAATTTTCGGGTTATTTTGTGAAGATTTGCGGAAACGACAGCAAAAAGTTTTGATTTTTCATACACTAGGTATCACTAATTTTTGACCCAACTTGACATTTCATAAAATTCTCAGGATTCCGTCAAGCCTGCTGTTGGTGCGCCAAACTTAAACAGACAAAATTCCCAGTATTTTGGCAGATGCGTATAAGCCTATTATAGCAAATTTCAGCTTGATGAACATTTGCGAAATGGCGGGAAAAGAAATTTGGTCATTTTTGGAGAACCCTGTGCCAAAGTGTCAAGTGACGCAGGCGAAATTTGCCTGATACAGGACTATTGGGCGATGCCGATTGGGCGGTGGTACTATTGGGCGACAAAAATATGATTAGTATACAACGAATTAGTACACAGTGTCAATTAGGCATGTAGCTAAGCTGTTACATGTGATGCAGCGGCGTAGGTAGTTGAACTGTCTATTTAGTACAGACATTGTTCCTAATCACTTTGTTGACCTCCTAATCATGGCCGTTGTGGGTAATACAGGTAGATCACACTCATAATTCCTAATGCTTTTGGCTATTTAGGCGGCTCCATCCTAATGGTCAGATTGTCCGCTGCCTGTTTTACTTTGTGAAAATCTTTGCGTAAAAATATGGCCGAATTGCATCTGATAAATCGGTACAACACCGATCTAGGTTTCGCTCTGCGTTCCTGAATGGCGCCAGCTCCGGCATTTGTCCATATCCCCAGCTTGGAGCTGACATTCGAGCCCCTGACGACCACTTCGAGCACCATTTTTGAAGGCCACGGTCGTTGACCACCTATTTTCCGGTTGCTATGGAGCGTTCATCAACGCACTTTGCACGCAGTCGATCGCACCAATAACTTTGCGGAAGCAGCTGACAGAGCTTGAAAGATATTTTGTTGTAAACTGATGATTGTGCTTCAATAATAACGCACGTTGACGTATGGACGTGTATAAAAAATTACAAAAAATTCTGTCGCCCAATAGCGCCGCAAAATCGCCCAATAGTCCCGCTTCGAAATTTGCTAGCAATATTGGTGACATTTACGGGTAGGAAAGAGATAGAAGGACCGAAAAAAATAATATAACAGATAGCTACAGTTTGTACCGCATTCGGCTGATCAGGTTGAGTAGAAGAGGTGTCCATCGATTCAACCATGTCCGGTCTCAGCTTCTTTCCAGAGGTTGCTTCGGTGTTATCGCTCAGCTCCTCTTCCGAGGCCACCGACTCCACACAACTCACCACCGACTCTTCACAGTCTGCTGGCTCACAACCACTGCTTTCTCGCCGTTTCATCTACTAGCGACCGACAGATCGCTTGCTTAGTCCTGCAATTTGCTTTTTTTTTAGGCTATGTTTTTACAGCGAACCGAGGGGTGTAGAATCGGTGCACACAGACATGCATGGGCAAAGGATGGCTTATTAGTCGTAAAGTAGTCTATATTTTTTGACATGATCAGCGGGGGATGGCGATGGCGTGATGGGCATGGAATTTATTATTATAATCCTTGAAAATTTGAGAACATTCTCCATATTATATTAACGCTTTCTATATTTTTTTGTTTTTCTTCAAAAACTGAAAACTTACTTAAAAAATCGAACAATTCACCAAGTTAGGAGAATTATAATGGAAAATTTAGCTAAAATTGGTGTTTTAGGATAAAAATAGCAAAAATAGGCTGTTTTTTGGGTAATATCGAATCGGCGCAAAGGTAATCGGCGCAAAGCGCAAAGCGCAAATTTACGGTACCAGCGCTAATGCGGGAAAACTTTACGCAAATTTACGGTACCAGCGCTAATGCGGGAAAACTTTACATGTGCGTTCAGTAAGTACCCCAATTTACATTGGAAGAAGCCCGTTCCCCCACCCGCCAACCATCCTGACTTTATTAAAGCCTTGGTTTTAGCTTAGGCCTAGGTTCAATCTTAGCTTTTCAGGTTAAAAACGGCTACTTCGTGGGTGGAGGAATGGACCGGGAATCATTTATATTGAAGCCTTGAACTGGTTAGTAGTTTAACTTAGCTTCTTGTTTGGAAGGTAACGCGAACGTAAAAAAAAGTACTGCTGGGCTGGGAAAGTACTGACATAATATTATTAATAATTATAATCTCACCAGCAATCTGAGAGCACAGAAACTGGTGCTGCAGCGGCGAACCACATTTCTTATTTGCGAATCTAGAGAGTTATTTATTCTGTGTATTCTGTACGTTACGTTGTTCCTTACACGGGACCGGACGCTTTTAGACACGCCAGGCTTACCGCTTGAGAATCAAGGAAATCAAACATCGCTAGCAAACGAGTTGCATACTTTAACTTCAAAACAATTTCCAAGGCGTCTTCACAGTACATCGTTCGCTGTTCTGTTTTATTGGTCGTATCGTATAGTCTAGTCAGTAATAGCGATCCGCGCGCCTGTCACTCTGAGTTCTCTCTTGGCTACGAATACGAATACCAAAATCAGCTGTGAAATTTGCAAACCATTTCTCATGTACGGCTCTGCCTTATTAATCCGGGCAATTTAGGACCGCCCGAATTTGCTATGATTAGACCGGGGACCGAGATTGTTAACTTTTACCAACTTTTGAAAACCACACTTACGTTGTTGCCGCAGTAGCTTTGTTAGTCGTGCTAGTCACCGTCCCAGCATAATTACGATCGACGCCGATTTCGTCTTCAACGAACGGTACCGTTTCGTTCATCTCTATTTCATTTACAAATGTTAAAAAGCCGTTCCTCTAGGACGGAAATGGGTGGAGCTAATGTATCTGAAGTTATTCTCGGCCTATACCCCACGCTGATGTGGGCAACGAAACTTATGGATTCCAGAGTGGTATTAAACTTGAAATATTAACTTGAGTAATTAACAACAATTAATGGTAATTAATAAAATAATTAACGTATTAACTTGAGTCCTTGAAGGTTAAATACAGTGCATATTGCGAATGAGAAATGGTCCTGAGACAATCATCATTTATGGAACGACAAGTTAAGAAAGGAGGGACGATAGAATTTAAATTTCGCGGGCTACAGTATCTTAGATGTTCACACAACCACTGAAAAATTTGCGCCACTTTGCGCTTTGCGCCGATTAACTTTGCGCCGATTCGATATTACCGTTTTTTGTGTTTTTCGACGAAAATCTGAATAATTGGTAATATGGAATCGTATCCCCGGACCCAGTGTGTTACGACGGTTACGGGAAAATGGTTCGGTGATTTCTTTTCGACCGTGTCCAGGAGCCAGAGACCGTAGTTTATAACTGCAAATGTTTCTTGGCACAATAGATTGCTAATTCATTTTCTGCTAGTTCAATCTGAAATTGAAGCTGCCAATGCTTAGAGTAGAGATTTTCCATATTTTTAATGTTTTGTTGTAATTTTCAAACATTGCTAGCTAAAATTAGGTAACGGCAGGGCAGGGGTAAGGGCAACCATTTTTGATAATTCGCGCTACGGCAACGAAAATATGCTAAAACAGCCCATATCATGACCGGATATGACAATTCAGGCAAATACCCACATTCGATTTCATTAAAAATTAGAAAAATGCGATTTAATAATAGCGAAGGAAGGCCTACGAAGGACTTTTCGAAGTTGAGCCTTTCTCAAAGAGTAAACTTCACCTGTGCTGTAAATTTCGAACTTTTGCATTCCTGTGAGTTGCCCTAAAAATCCAACAGTTTTGAACATAACATTTAAATTTTGCAAAAGCTAAAGCGTCAACTTATCATACATTAAACACACATTTTGCTGCTGTTGATTGGGAGGCTAGATTCATACCTTGCTTTACTGTGTAGGACATACATGCAACAGGTCATCCGCCGAAGGGAGAGGGGGTTGGGACTTGGGAGGTCTGACGCCGGCCGGGGGGGGGTCTGAGCTCAAATTTTGGGAGGGGTTGGGCACTAAAAAATCGCTCAAAAATCGAAAAAATCTCAATTTTTAGTTAAAAATCGTAAAAAATCGCTAATTTGAGCTCGAATACAGCTAAAAAGTGCTGTTTTTGTGCCTGAAATTGCAAAAAATCGATTTGCCAGAAAAATCGGAGAGGGTTCGAAAAATCGTCTCGGGCTCCATTCCGGGGGGGTCCGGCCTAAATCGGATGGGGGCAGACCCCACAGACCCTCCTGTTACATGTATGGTATAGGAGAAATGGAAATATTTTGTGGAAATTTTGAATACTGGTTTTTCAATGTTAGTTCCGCAAAGACAAAATTCTACAACGAAGAAAAAACCTTGGGAAACCTAACTCTTGGTGAGCCTTTGACTATAATCTTTGAAGCTTCCCTAGCATCATCAAGGACCGTACCAGAACTCTGGGGTATGGCTAACGTGAAATGTAAGGATTGATGTAAGAAAACACAGCTTCTCTGTAAGAACTGTACAATGGTGGAATAGTATACTGTAGTCTTTCAGAATTGGCTTTTCTCTCTCATAGTCTTTCAGAATTTGGTTGTTCTCTCTCTATTCGCGAATTTGCTGGGGGTTCGGGGTTCCGATTACATAGTACCAGTTTTATGAAGTATAAAATGGTAATATTGAGTCGGCGCAAAATTTCCAGCCGTTGCGTGAACATCTAACAGTAGCCAGCGCCAAATATAAATTGTTAAGGTTTCTTTTCTTTAATTTGTCCCTGGTATAAGCAAAATTGAATGTCTCAGGTCTATTTCAGATTCGCAATATGCACTGTATTCAACCCTTCAGAGGCTCGACCTCATATCACTTAATCCACAAGCTTCGATACCGACTTCAGCGTGGGATATGGACTGAGGATAATTTCACAGCTACGTTTGAACTGCCGTTCTTGTATACTCACTGAGCGTGCACATCGCCTTCTTTTAACCCCCTCGCTCGTTCATACCCATCTCGCCGGCAGGCGCTACCCCCCCGCCGGCAGGCTCTCGCCTCCCTTTCGAAATTTGGGTGACCTTTTTTGGGGAATGTGAAAAATTTAGGCGACCTGTTTGGGAGACCGACTTGATCTCATACCCCTTCCCCTTCAGTCAGCCATACCCCTCCGAAAATCCGGCGACCTTTTTTTGGGAAAGTGTTTTTATACTCTGCAACCCAATTTTTCCGGTCCATGTATGCTATTATTCTGTGCTATTTTGGTTTAGGTTTAGACGGTTAGCACCCATACATGGGCCGGAAAAATCCGGAGGGGGGTTGGGGGTTGAGACCTCGGGGGGGGTCCCCCTCGAAAAAAGGCAAAAAAACGCCTATTTTGCCTTAATTAAGCGAAATTTTCCTCCCTCCGGGAGGGGGGGGGTGGGTGGCCGAGGGGGTGGTATGGCCGGCCGAGGGGGGTATGGCCGGCCGCCGGCCGAGGGGGAGGGGTATACCCTCCCTTACCCCCCCCCCCGGCCCATGTATGTTAGCACCTAGTTTTTGCGACAAGAACATGTCCCGCCATGGATGAACGTCGGTAGGCTGGGCCCAGCAACAACCGTAGCTTAGCGGCCTAAACCACTATACCAGCTGTACCGGCGCTACCGTGACAACGTTGCACTCATAGCAAAGCTACTGTGGCAACAACGTGAGGTGGTTTTCACAAGTTTAAAGATTGGCTTTTTCATTGTCATCAGTTATGATTGTCTGCTAGTAAATATAAGGCCGGTCCGCGGACCACAGAATGCTTCGGCAACTCCTCTCGCAAAACCGACCCAGGTGGTTTCAGGACCTCCCGCGACGCCTTACCGCATTTCTTAAGTGCAACTAGGGATGCGAGTTCTTCAGTTTTCGTTTAGAATGCCTTGCCTATCATTTGAGAGCAGTACTTTCTCCTTTCCCATTCACTTCTACTCAGGGTAATATGGATTCGAATAAGGCAGTTTGCCTTGCCAGGTGGGATTGGCTTGGCAATCGGTTTCTTTAAGCTCTGATTTTATAAATCACTGTAATGCGGTAAATTCGTTAGTATAATCATTATGTAATGACTTTGCGTAACGTATTTCCCAGCAAACTGCACGTCATAGACATCAGCTAAACGATTGTCAAAAATGCTGACTTGGTGGTGAGTAAAAAAGCTGCGTAACAGTTAAAGCGGAAGGTCAACATTGAGCATTGACAGTGAACAGAGAAACTTGCACAAAAATAGAGTCCAACAAAGTATTTCTCAGATAAAAATAATTAAAATATAATGAAAAATGCCATACGGCAGGTAGGAGAGCAAAAAACTGACTTCTTCACACTGTCGCTGAGCTCCACTGAAAGTACATCAAATCTGAATAAGAATTGTGCTAGAAATCTTTGCTAGCGAGGGAGCTACTACTATACGTATATATGAATCTAAAACTCATCATAGTCAGGATCGTGCTAATCTGGTGATCCAAAATCCCCTGACATTCCCCCGATTTTGCCTGCCCAAGCAGATGCCAGGAAATTTTGAAAATTGCGTTTGAAAGGCATTCTGACCACAGAACTAACAGGTTTAGTAGTTTGAAGAGGTTGGTTGGGCCGTCCAACCAGGGCGAGAAAATTTTTGAAAAATAACCCTTCTGAAACGCACTGATATCAACTGAATTACATGCACTTTCATTGCTGCTTCTACAACCTACTGAATGCATGTTTTTATGTAGTGACGCACCGCAATTTCCGCTGATAAGTCCCAAAATCCCATGACAAATTTTAAATCCCCTGACCGAATCCGAACCCTGATAGTATTGGGGGAATTGAAATGCCGTTGTTGAACACAGTAACCGAGACTACATTGTATCTCTTTCGCTTGAAAGGAGCATCACATTGGTTCCACAGTACAGTAGTATATTCGTACGCGCTACTGTTGCTAAGTAAATTATAATTATAATTTTAATTATACTTTTTAGAAATTTACTAATACTAGTAAATTATAGTTTGAATTATATTAAAAATGAATTTTTGCCTTAAGTAAATTATAAGTATAATTTCAATTAATTTTTTTAGAAATTTACTAATACAAGTAAATTATAATTAAATTATATTTCAAATTAATTTACTCAGAAAGAGTAGTACGCGCGCATGTAGGTAGACCAATAATAATTAAGTATTTAAAAAGATTTATCGTACTTACGCTACACAAGGAAATATGTAATCACACCATACGGCAATATCGAATCAAGTATAAAGTGCCTGAACAGAGTTGCGTCAGTACTCCAATCTACCAGAGAGAATTTGCGACCAGACGCACTAGCACAGATCATACACTAAAATAGAAGAAGTAAAGTGAAAATCGGTACCGGAAGATCAGAAGAGATCATACACTAAAATAGGAGAAATAAAGTTAAAATTGGTACCGGAAGAACAGCAGAGATCATACACTAAAATAGAAGAAATAAAGTGAAAATTGGTACCGGAAGAAACTTGAATTGCAGCTTGAAACTGAGGCCTAAAGTTAGGGTGCTCGGTGGACGGGGGGAATGGTCCGCGTACCGAGGTGTCCAAATGTGCCCCATAATTTTCCAAATAAAATTTCGTGAAATTTAAATTACGGCCTAGGTGGGGTTCCGAATCTTAAGAACCATTTTTCCGTACCAGGCTGGGGGTCCGAATTCGGTGGGGGTCCGGGGGTTCGGGGATCCGAATCCATATTACCCAATAACGCAAGTAATTCCTCTGGCCAATTCCCTCTCCCGACAAACAGCCATTTTAAACCTATTCTCCTAAGCCTAAACCGACGCCAAAGCTTTAAAACAGAGAGTAAATTGGTCTCCTCCCATGTAAATGCGGGTACTAAACGGACGCGATTACAGGTGTGCAATTCCATCCATGCCTACCAAGTGCCAAGTTTTTGTTTCCCGCATTGGTAACAACGATTCGGAGCGTCGGGCGCTCCGGAGCGCCCGGAGCGTCCGCGAGCCAGACGCACCCCGAAATCCCGTTGCTGCGGGCGTCGTTTTTGTTAATGCACAAATGAGTGTATTTAAGTGGGAATTAGCAAAAATTGTTGTTTGATTACGCTTGCATGCAATGCAACCTGCGGAAATGAAAACAATAAAATATGAAACATAAATTAACAGGCAGCAGCATGTTAAAATTAACTGAAATTTCGGGAAAAGTGGAAAACTAAGTTAACAAGTTGGGTTCTTGAAAGGCCGAAGCACTGTCGATGCCATGCTCGGTTTTGCAAGTGTTGTAATCGCAGGATTTGAGCGCAGTGCATCCAGTAACCTGCCTGGAAACGTTGATGCCGTTTTCTTTGATGTTTGTAAAAACTTTTGGTTCATGCATTCACGACCGGATGTTCCTGAACGCCATTTCAAAGATACAATTGAAGCGTTCAGACGAAGAAATGCCTCAATCCATAAATAGATGAAACAGAAAAACGCGTTCAAAGTTTTCGGCCAGCCTGAAATAAATTGTGCAAAATGCTATGCCCTAAAGAGTATTATGCCAAAAGAGGCCCATACCAGTGCTACTCTGCACCTGAGTTTGGGCCACCACATGTTTCCTGATTTGCATATTTTTAAAAATTTGTGATAGTGGACTTAGGCTTACGCTGGCTTTCTTACCACTACACTACACTTCTTGTATTCTGTAGCTTAAGGATAGCGCTACAATAATCTGAAATATAGAGCATAGATTTTAGGGGATACAGATAAGCTATTGAGGCCGAAATGGGGGTCGTAAAATTTTTTCTTCAAAAACGCAGTTCGACCAATGCTTCTTAAAGTAGTCAAAAAGTACTCTTAAACCTACGATTTTTACGTGAAAATTCTGATTAGTAGGCCAGAACATCAAATTCGAAATTTTGATCCAATAGTTAAGCAGCCCGATTACTGTAGCTTCGAATTGAAGCATCAAATCTGGGATTCCTTCTCAGGGGTTGAGAACTCGGCTATACTATGTATTACATAGTGTATCAACTTTCAGCTGTCTAGGTCAATGTTTTAATTTTTAGTGTGGATGTTGAGGCTCTTCACTTGGACTTAAGCTTTTCTTCGACTGAATTTCAAGCACTGTTAAAAAATTCCGTTGCGGTAACTTATGACATATCATTTTTTCGTTGGTCTCTTCTCTCTCAAAAAAGTGGGAAGAAAAACGAGATGAGGTGATGCCTAGCGGTGCGTTGATTAGTTATAGGCTCCCGGGCGCTCCGGACGCTCCGGGGCGCCCGACGCTCCGAATCGTTGTTACCTCCCGCATTAGCGTTGCTACCGTATATTTGCGCCGATTACATTTGCGCCGATTCAATATTACCAAAAAATTAAGGCGCGTATACAAATCGCCTCCCCAGAAAAACGGAAACGGTGAAAACGTGCGGTACGCTGTGGTACACAGAGGTACACCAAGTTTTGCGCGTTTTCCAATGTCACAAATCGCCTCCCCAAAAGTAGGAAAGTTGGAAAATCGCAAGTTACACCATAAGAGAAGGGAAATGAGCAGTACTAAGGGCAAAATGAAGAAAATGAGCGCTACAGCTCATGCTGGAAACGATTGCTTGTCGCATGTACTTCATGCAGGTCCAACTCTGGCAAGCAAAAGCTGAAGAACTCGTATTCTGTGGCCTTGCACACAGACTCCCTTTGCCTTCCCATCCCACGATGCTACCCATTTATCTACTTGTCATCACTGCCTTTCAGTGGCCTGACAACAAACCTAAATCTAAGCTAACATAGATTAGGAGTCGGGTTTTTGACTGTAAATCGGGTTATTTTTGTTTGAGCATACATCTCAGAAGTCGATTTCTAAATTGCAGGCAGCGTCAGAATGTAGTCACAGTGTTGACCAAAAAAGAAAACACTTTAATAGAAAAAAGACGAAAAGAGGAAACACCAGTGCTATATATCAGTCTGTAAGTAAAGTTTACGAAACAAATCCGTGCATGCATACCACAGATACAAAACCACGTCGACCTCAAACCATTCTTTATAGATGGTGCAACGGAAAGAGGATTTACGTTCAGAGAACGTTGCCGAATAGCCCACGTTACCGATATGCAAATTTTTGTGTTGTGTTGGATGTTCTTGTGCATGTTTTCCTAATTTCCAAATTCTTGAGAAGCATTTTCCATGTTTATATTTTTCATTTTCCAACTTTCCAACTTCTTGGGGAGGCGATTTGTGCCCGCCCGAAAAATTAAGTTTTATTAATGTTTCTTATAAAATCAAGGTAGTGAGTGTTCTAAATTATTGATACGTCATGCGTAGCTGCAGTTTACCTATCTACCTAAAATCGTACTGTGTGTGACCAAGTACCTACCGTAGCTTTTGTGTTGGGAGATTTCCTTCCTGCGCATTAATTAATAAATCAAATGGACTGCGAAAAACCGTCAGAGAAGGGCGGGTTACTGTGTAACTACCGTATCCTGGGTTACAGTATTTTTAAAATAGGCCTATTTCGCTTGTTTCTTAATGGATTTTAACTGGATTTTTTGGTTTATACCTGAGCCTGAACCTAAGCCTAAGAAGTAGGCAGGGATGCAACCGAATTCGGTATTATTCATGCCATGCAGCGCCATCTTTGGCTCCCTCTCTCGATGACGTTATTTGGTCTGACCTGGCTGGTTCATAATTGGCCCTGGCCTGCAGACTCTCTTCTTATATAATTGGAGTCGATAGTCAGCGCACTTCCTATTTACAGCTCAGATCGGTTTATTGGTGTTAGTTACTGATTTAAAAATCCCTATTTACTTAGGATATAAATACCGTTGAAAGTGTAGAGAGGGCTTTTACACTACGATTCCCAGATATGCTTGGTCTTCAAGACCACTACCTAGAAAGGCTAAAACTACTGCACCTTGAAACACTGGAACGTCGCAGGCTCGTCATTGATCTGCAGTATGTATACCAAATCGTACATGGTCTAGTTAATTTAGATTTTGATAATTTTTTCAAGTTGGAATCAGGAATCCGATCTCAAAAATTAGAGGAACTTATAATCTGACAGATTTTCTCAGTTAAAATTAGGTCATATTCTAAATGCTGAATATTTTTGTGGATTATTCATACAAAAATTACCAACAGTGTCAAGTCAACCAAATCCTAATCCTCTTATATGTGCGATTTTATGAAACATTTTGGACAATTCATGATTTTTGAAAAAAAATTTTGCTCGATTACTGTATATGGCTCAGTTTTGCATCACCTGAGCATCATTACATTCGGTTCTCAAAATGGGTTTCGGTATTCGGTATTTTCGTATTCCGTTGCATCACTAAGCCCCTAAGCCTAAGCCTGAGAATCTAAGGCTGAAGGGGGTAGGAAGGAGCGCCTGAGGGGGGCTGGGGGTGGTACGCCAAAAAGTCGGATTTTTGGCTAAAATCAAGGTATTTGGGCTTATTTGTCATTAAAATAAGCTATTCTGAGCTCATTTACACCTAATCCAGGCATATTTTTATTATAATTCTCTATACAAAATTCTTCCAAAAAAATTCCTGAGAGGGGGGAGTAGCGGCCGGCTGAGGGGGTAGGTCAGAGCATGAGGGGTCAACCCCCTTCGCCCCCCCTTTGCCCATGTCTGCCAGCCACCCAGTCGTCATCACCTATGACGTCACCAGAGACTATCTCACAGTCCGCCTTTCCAACGACTAAGCCCCTCCCCATCAGCAACGCCTCTTTCCCTCACCCACCCAGTCCCTCCTTTGTTCGCGCTCTACACCTAATCGTCGATACAACCATTTCGATTTTTTCAGGTCAACATTTTTTCAAGTTTCAGTTTGTATTCCTAATACCAGTTGGCACTCTAATATCTCTGTTCACGATTCGTTCGTTCGTACCGTTCACTCCGTTCGGCAACTACACACTTCCTCTATTCAACTTCGCGTGAATCTCAAAATTTCGTCCAAATGTTTGAATTTTGGACGATTTTTTGTTGAAAAGCTGGTTTTAAGGTTTTGTCGAAAATTGGATTTTTACGAATAAATTGGGAAATTTGGCCGAAAATTTCCATTTTTTGGCCTATTTTCGCCAAAATTTCCACCGTTAGCGGTTGAGAATTTTCTATTTCCGTGCCTGAAGTTCTAAAAGTTGTGTTTCTGTTAAGTAATTTTGAAACACCCTATATTTCGCTAACATTTACCACAATAACTTAACTGAGTTACTCGTCTAATCGTTATAATTGTTATTCGATTTACTTAATGAATGGCCACTGTTTGGGAGACGCTGTATAACGCACTGCTTTGTCTGGCTGTATTCCTATTCCAAATTCTACCAATTGTGTTGTATAGACTGATGTGGATTCAGGTGTCTTACGCGGACTTTATTACTGCGAAGAGGTGTCATACACCGACTAGGTGCTAAATGCCTGCTGGGCTGGTGCTTTACGACCGCTGAGCAAGTACCAAACGCTGACAACACCTCCGGTGTCGTAGGCCGACTCAGCAGTTGCGATACGCCGACTTGTAACTTTTTTTAATTTTAACCTAATAGCTGCCTCTGTGTGTACGCAAGTCCAGGCTATGGCGCACTTCAGATGCGCACTCGTAGCCCTATTTCCACAGAGAATTTCAATTCGTTGTCACAGTTCATAGCCAAAATATTATCGAGAAAATAATGTGTAGTCCTAGTTTATAGTTTTCAAATTCATATTTATACATTTGCAAAAAGAAATTTACCTCCCCGGTTGAAAAAACTTTGAAAATAGAATTTACCTTTTGAAAACTAACATGGGCTAGACAACATAAGTTTTAGTCACGATAGATCACTTAGAAAACCGCTGGCAGTCTGAGATCAGTCCCTGGCCTTAAACACTAAAGCTTCATTTCTAACATTTGACTCAAAAACTTGGCTGGAGCAGCGATATTTATGGATAGGAATGATTCTCTTAAGTTTTCCAAGCAGATGGACAATTTCCAGAAGCATGGATAAACTGAAAATTCGCTCTAATGGTAAGGAGAGAACTCTCTGATTGTATGTGCTCTGGTATCTGCATTAACTACGTATATGCTCGCCACTGTTATAAAAATCAGGTCGACGTATGGCACCATGGCAGTGGTCGTAAAGCAGCACCCAGTGGGCGTAAGGCACTAACACCGGTGTGCGAGTGTATGGATAAAAAGCGCTCGTGTGTAGTTGCTGCCTTTTCTAATCAGGTGTCTAGGTGGTGGTGCGGTTTGCTTCAGATGGCAGCTGTGAAGCCGGCCGCAAAGAGCAAAGAGCCAAAGTTGGAGCCGTCGTTTAGTGGCATTCAGTTGCTGAGATTTAATGAAATCGCGGATGGTCCTTCGGTAGCCCTGGAATGTTCTTCTGACCGTCAGACCTCGCTCAAATTAACCATCTCCCACAAGACAATCTTACTCACCTCAGGTTCGTTTCTACTGCCTTGCGTCCTGTTTGCTTGCTTTACTACTCTATTAAATCGTTTCCTTTTTCATTTTTAAATCTAAACTGTAAACGGACAAAAACCAAGTTGTTAGTTGCAAATTAGCATCCCTTGCTTCGTATGTATCTAAAAAGTTTAAACGAAATGAATGTACAGTACAGTACGTTCAGTTCACTACCTGTCTGTTTGTTTTAGAAGATGGCAGCAGAGAAGTATCGCGTTTGCCGTTAGATGCAGTAATCACTTTTGAATTATCACAGAGGTCTGTGGCGCTGCGTCCCAGAATCGCCAACGCCAGCACTAGCAGCTTGATTCTATATTTTGCCTCTTCGCGTGGTAATTCTTATACCTGTTCACATTTTTTCTTGACTAGAACTGATCTTAACAAAGACACGATTGTGCTTTCAAGATTATCTCTTTCTTATGTGGTATAGCCACGGGCTTTCTCGATATTACGGTATCGGTTCAACTTTTCTAGTTATGCCATGGAACGAAGTTTTTTTTTGAAAGAAAAACTTTATCCGACAACTTACTAAGCATAACAACCAAATACAAAAAAGAACAGAACGAAGAATTATGCAACCAGATCAGAGGGAGGGCTGGACCGTTTGTCCGGCTTCTAAAGCCCTACCCTTAAGCGAATGATATCGCTCAGAGTTGAACTGTTAATTGTGCCGATATCATAGTACTGCTGGTGGATAGATGCGTGGAATGGTGGTTGACTGTTTGAAGAAGGAAACTATGTATTTAGACGCGTCGGAATTCAGGAGACTGGTGTCGGGAGCGGCCGACGCCGCCAAGGTTATTCAGGCGCAATCTATTTTCGACCAAAGAACGGAGGCCGCTTCGGCCAGTCAATACTTTCAGGTAGACCGATGATGATGATCTAACTCCCTCCAGACATGGGCAAAAGGGGGCTGTGGAGAGGTTGACCCCCTCAGGTTCTGACCTACCCTCATCAGCCGGCCGCTACCCCCCCTCAGGAAAATTTTGCAAGAATTTTGTATAGAAAATTATGATGAAAGTATGCATACATTAGGTGTAAATGAGCTTAGAATAGCTTATTTTAACGAAAAATAAGTAAAAAACCTTGATTTTAGCTAAAAATTGGACTTTTTGGCTTATTATCCCCTCAGCCTCCCTCAGAGGCTCCTACCCCTCAGGAATTGTAAATTCTAACGACGTCAGTCGAAATGCTAGTTTACGTCTGAGTCTAGTTGATGGTGGTGTGGTGTTTTAGTTCTACGGCTATCTATCTCAGCAACAGAATATGATGCAGGACTTTGTTCGCACAGCTACCTACCAAAAAGCCATGCACGCCAATCTCGGCGACTTCAACGACAAGGTTGTGCTAGACGTAGGTGCCGGCTCCGGCATTCTCTCTTTCTTCGCGGTGCAGTCCGGGGCTCGCCGGGTCTACGCAGTGGAGGCCAGCAGCATGGCCCAGCACTGCCAGGTCTGTCTCTCCTGCTGCCAGTACCTTTTTATGCGTTTTGTCTTGTGTAGGACTTGGTCCGAGCCAACGGTCTGGAGGATAAAATCCGAGTGATCGCAGGAAAAATTGAAGATATCGATGTGCCCGAGAAGGTGGACACGATCGTGTCTGAGCCAATGGGCTATATGCTGCTCAATGAACGCATGTTGGAGACTTACTTACACGCTAAGAAATTTCTCAAGCCCGGAGGTATGAACTCAAGCAACTGTAATCGTATCTGGCACCTGTATCTCGAACCAACGTATTACCGGTACCGTACATACATACATACATACATGGGCCGCCGGGGGGGGGGGGTCCGGGGGGTTTGCCCACCCCCCAACTTGGGCTCGACCCCCAAAACCACCCCACCCACCTCAAACCGACTTTTCTTCCTGACCCCAGCCACCGAAATGGCTGCGACCCCCAAACCGGCAGGCCGATCCCCAAATTTTCAGATTTTGACTACCCATTTTTCCGGCCCATGTATGCGTACATATTACAGGTGTACGAAAGTAGTTTACGGTCATACTACTAACAAGTCATTCGATCGAAGAGGGAGGAGTAGTGTGGTAACTGGGCCAAAAATTCCAGCCAAGTTTTTAGGTTCGATGTTCCCAACTCGTGGTGATCTTCATGTAGCGCCTTTCACCGACGAAGCTTTATACATTGAGCAGACATCTAAAGCTAATTTTTGGTGTCAGGAGTCATTCCACGGCGTCAATTTGTCGCAGTTGAGACCTCAGGCTGTCAAAGAATACTTTAAGCAACCCGTGGTTGTAAGCCGCACTAATACAGTATGGACGGACGTTTAATAGACACAGCAACTTGTTCAGGACACGTGGCACGTGGGAATATTGATGGCACGTTCGTACGTTTGGACACTGGACTTCACCGACGCCGACGAGAGCCAACTGCACGATATCACGATTCCGCTGGATTTTGAGCTGCAGAGCTCCGGCTTCATACACGGGCTCGCTTTCTGGTTCGACGTTGCCTTCATCGGAAAAAGGTGATTTTCTTTTGCCATCTGATCTTAATGAGAATTAGGAACTGACAACTAAAGATGTGTATTCATACTAGTGTAGAAAAAGATCGCCGGGCGACTTTTCTGTAGGATGACGCATTTGTAATATACGCACCAACACGCCCCGTCACATCTTCCGCCAGCAACAACGCCTGGAAGATGACGCGTAGCGCGTTGGTGCGTATATTACAGATGTGTCGCCCTGTGGAGAAGTCGCTTGGCGATCTTTTTCTGCACGAGTATGAATCCACCTTAAGCTGTACGTAGCTCGATTGTTCGGTGATGATCACACATGCGCGTCAACTGATTCTGTGCAGTGACGATTTTTCTCATTAATCCTTGTTTCTGAGAACAACCTGGTGTAGTAAAGAAAAAGCAGCGAGAGAGAGCTAAAGAAGCCAGGTGCCGGAGTATTTCAGCGAGACGGTCTGGCTGTCCACTGCGCCCACCGAACCGCTCACTCATTGGTATCAGGTGCGCTGTCTGCTAGAGAAGCCCGTCTTCGGAAGGATCGGTCAGCGATGCAAGGGCAAAGTTGAGATGCACGCCAACGAACGGTCGGTTCTATTTTATAGCACTGTAAACGCCTCTGAGAGATATGTGCCGGTTTAGACAGAGCTATGACGTCGACATAGAAGTGGCAGTAGACGATCGCCGGTCGACGAGTAGTCTGGACTTGAAGAATCCTTACTTCCGATACACGGGTCAAGCTGTGCAGCCCCCTCCCTCTCACTCTTCCGCCTCGCCTTCGGAGAACTACTGGACTGCGCTGCAGGAACAGCAACAACAGGCCGTCTCCGCTGCCGGTCGGTAGCTCTGTCTTCTGCCTAGCTGCTTCGTTTTGCTAATAACACCATTGTCTCCGTTAGGTCTGCCTCAAAGTGCAACCGTGCCCCTCCAGAACGGCACTTTGAATGGTTCGGCGGTGATGGCAACTGGTGGCCAGAACTTGGTGGTGCCGCAACCGACAAATAACAACATAATGGATTTACGTACGTCTCTATATCAATCGGTCTTAGCCACTGGGTGACAAAGGTTTTAGTGGCAAACGCGCACGCTGCCTATCAGCGCGGTCCTGCCATCAGCGGCATCAATCAGCAGCAGCAACAACAGCCTTCGGTTATCAGCAGTCACCCTCTTAAGTTATACCCAGCTCAGGTACGTAAGTCCATCCAGACATAGACTGTAGAAATCGCCAGAGGTATCGACGAATGAGGACGGGTAGGCAAGAACGTATTTAACGCACAATCAATTTGTGTTCAGCAATCGCCGCAGCAGCAGCAGCAGCAAAGTCAGTCGTCTCATGCGATGCCTTTCACCTCACCGACCTATCCCTCCAATTACATGGTGTCGACCAGTCGAGGGGACGGCGTGACCACTGCAGTGCCTCAGATGAATTCAGCGGCGCAGTACTGGAGTTGAGACACCTCCGATCTGTTCACTTTTTTGCGTATCGACTTTTGGCAGTTATTTAGCTCAGTTAGGCAATGTTTTTCTATTTTCGCAGCACCTGCTGAGGTACTGTCGCAACGCTGGTGCTGATTATGGTGGTTTTTGTATAGCCCTAGTGCACTGCTTTTATGGCAATTTCCAAGTAGTTCAAGTACAGATCGTAACAGTTTTTACGGTTGTTTTTTACTCTACGCTGGAAATGATGACTTGGACGGGGATTTGTTTGCGCAGGGAAGGAGCTTAGTAAGAAAGGCGGTGGTTTTTGTTACACGTCCATTGTAAGACTTCCATTACTGGGTCAAATTGCGTGGCTCTGTTTATTACGGATTTTTTGAACGTCTCGTCTCTGGTACGCTAGCAATTCAAATCGCGACTGTGCTGACGATTTTGCCTTGCTCTGTGGCATTTTGTACCGCCTAAGACTACAAGATGATATCTTTAAAGTATCTTGACATAAGAGCAATTTCGAGTATTATAAAGAGACTGAAACCGGTTACGTAGCCTAGCTTTTACGCGTTTCCTTAGCATGCGTCGGTGTGTGACTCCTATCTTCTCTTGTTCCAAATGCTCACGCCCTTAGCTATTGGAAAGTTCGGCTTTTCTTTGTATTCATTGATTTCAACACCGAAAACGTATTGTCACATTTTTTGCTTGTCTCTCTTTCAATTATAGTAAAGTTAAGAGCTGCTAAATTTGTATTCGAATGTTTGGGGTGAATCCCAGCCCAGATTATTATCGTGCTGGTATCATTTAAGCGTATATGTTGAGTTACCGTGCCAAATCTGCATTGTTTTCTGATCAAGACCGATCTTAGGTCTTCTGTACCATACGTGCACCGGAAATTGCCTTTTTACCTGTGATGATGGTTTTCCGGTGTGTGTATGGTTGGAGGTTATCTATACAGGTCTGTGCTCGGAAAACTGATAGTTAAAATGCTATACTATCTCACTTTTCTTTACTAACAGCATGTCACCATTCTGGCTTGTTTTATGGCTCGCACTGCTGGGCGCTAGTCAGTCTGTCGCAGAAGAAGCTTGCGGAGTGCGTTTGATGACGCCCTTTTATTTTCACCCCAATCGCCACTGAGTTTAGGCCGAAGATGAAGGCTGCGTAGACACAGAAGAAGAGGAGAATAAGTACACTTATGTGCCAGAAGAGCAGTTCTGCTATTTTGCCTACGGGAGCGACTTGCTGGCCGAATATATCCGTCTGGTCGACCCTTCGGCTGAGTTCCATTCTGTAGCTCACATTGAAGATTACGCTTTTGGCTTTTCGGGCTTCTCCCAAAAATGGCAGGGCGCTACGGCAACTGTGGTCGAGTTCAAAGAAGCGAAAGTGTACGGAGTTGTGTGGCTGATTGGAACTAAACATCGAGCAGATCTAGATGCCTTGTTCAAAGATTACCACGCACTCACTGGTACGTACGCATGTCACCGATTAGCCATTTGTGCAGTATAACAAGTGGCCTTTCTTTGATCTTGCAGTGAGGGTGCAAGTGGAGGGAAAGAGGGAAACGAAAGACTGTGTGACCTATCAGTTGAGTGACATATCGAAGGAAGGCGGCGAACACCATCTGCCCTCTCCTCATTACAAGCACGTTCTCTTAAGCGGTGCATTAGAAAACAAACTACCAAATGATTACCAATTCTTTTTGCTCAAATTTGACGACAATCGCTACAGGGGCAATGTTGATGTCGATCTGTCAGTGCTCAAAGTACTCAATGGCCAGTGACTGTTTTTCATGTCTTTTATAGTTTGATAATTCCGAAGATTTTTTTATAAATTTCTATGTCTTTTTTGTTGTGATTGTTGCCGATTTGTTAGCCGTTGTATCGGAACTGGTTTACATATTTTTGTTGTGGTAAAAGGTCTTTCACTGCACTTCTTGTTGACAAGTCTGTTGCCAGAGAAATGGAACCGAACGAGACTGACACGTTAACGGAGGATGGACATTTTTATTATTTCGGCTTCGGCAGCAATTTGTTGCAAGAACGGCTGCGTCTTATGAATCCTTCTGCCGAATTCGTTGAGTCAGGCGTGTTGCACGATTTCAAACTCGGGTTTACCGGCTTTTCGCGTCATTGGCAGGGCGCTGGAGCCACTGTCTATCGCTGTCTAGGAGACGACGTTTGGGGTGTGGTTTGGAAGATGGGTGTGGAAAACTCCGATTCACTCGATACTCAAGAACGATCTTACAGAAGACTCTACGGTAGGTTTCTACTCCCTCATCTATGTATTCCCAACTATAGTCGGGCACGGAAAAATGGTACAATGTGGTCTTACCTGTATAGTGCGAACTGGTGTTGGGTGTATTGGGAGTGTTTTCAAGGTATTGGGTATTGTGGTTTTTGTCTCCCAATGCTTGGGACCTGTCAAAATCGAGAAAAATCGATGTTGACCTGAAAAATTAATCTAGAAAAATCGAAACGGTTGAGTAGTAGGTTCAGAAAGCTGTTTTTGCGTTAATCAACTAAAATTTAGCAGAATTTCCTATAGTTTCCCGCCTTTTTACATCTTCATCTATTTTCTAAGTAGTACACCAGTAACTAATTTCCCTGTTCATTGCTAAAATATAAAATGTGCCATTTCTGATGATACAGAATGTACTAGTACCGTAACATGTACGTACCCAGCCAGGGCTGTTTGAGTGGTACATCATTTCCGCCCGAGTTAGGAAAAGAATTTGTCGAAAATAAATGCGGGTTGAACTATGTATTATTGTATTCTAATAAAACTGTCAATTTCTGCTAATTTTACACTCAGAATGGCTTTTAAACGCTTTCTCCAAGGATATTTTTTTTTAATTTCTCACCCTGGCTGGGCAGTGGCCAACCAGGCCTTTTTAAAATTTAATCCCAGTGCAAAAGATCCTGCCTGCATCACTGAAATGCAATTTTTGGTCGAGCTGTTCAAGTATTGGGTATTGGGGTCTCAGGTATTGGGGTTTTCAGGTATTGTTCGCACTCTAGTTACCTACATGTATGCTTGGGCTATCTTAGTATGGCTGTGTGTTCTTATCACTAAAGTCCTATACATATCTCTTTGTGCGTCATCTGTGGGTACGTAAGTATGCAGTTTCAGTGCCAGTGAAGCTGGCTTCCACGGGACGTGTAGTTGTATGTCGCACCTACCAGCACAGAGATGTACTGCATGGTGACCATAAGCCGTCACCGCACTACAAGCACGTGATTGTATGTGGTGCAATAGAACACAATTTGCCACATAATTACATCGAAAAGTTGAAAGCTGTCGCTGACAACGGATTTCGAGGAAAATGTGGATACGACTTCAGCGTTCTCAAACACCTCAACATAGAACAGTAGTTGGTTTAATGGATTGTTCTAAGACGCAAGTTAATTACAATTGACCTTCGTTTACGTTTCATCAGTGCAATGTTGTGATACGGTTCACTGCTTTAGTAGCAATCCAACTGATTGGTGGTACATTGTTTTCTTTCATGATACTTGCGGTGAGTGTATCTCTGAAGCACACTGGGCTCCGATGCTGAAATGAGAACGAAATTTCTGCAAAACTACTAACTAACAGTACACAGTAGTCATGTAAATGAGACAATAATATATCAAGATAGAAAAAATACACCTAGAACGTAATGGCTGAGATCGATTTAGCGCAGAACAGCTGTGTTTTCTTTTTTCTCTATGGGTTTATGTCTCGGTACAGGCTATGCTTTCGTATGTAAGAGCGTTTTCCCCAAAAACTAGGGTCAAAAACCAAATAATTATGACACAGCTAAGATTTATCCTGTCAAAATTTAATATCAAGCTTTTCAGATCAGAAGAAAGGAAAACAAAGCTTTTTTATTTAAAACGTGTTTTGCGAGTTCTTTCACTTTTTTGCATAGTTTTAATGCCAAGTTACGTAAGCTGGTATTTTGGATACCGAGATCTTGATCGAAAAAATATCGAAATCTTTGTTACGTCACTATTAGCAACACAGAATAGCTGAACTGTTGGAGCTTAAAAAGTTCTGTTTTCTACTGTAGGTGAGCAAACAGCACTTTAGGCTATATGGAACGTCTTGACTACTGTTGGCAAGTCCGACGGTACCTTGACTTAATAATGAGTCTTTAAACCTAAGCTTTGTTAGACTTGAACCTGAACCTATTTTATTTCAGCCGGACTTGATCCTGTCCCTTTTATTGGACTTATTCAATAAATTCAAATTTTTATTGCAATTTTATAGAAAATTTGTTAAATTTCACATTGCATTGCACACAAATTCAATGGTTTCATGTTTTTAGACCTATTTTTCAAGCTGAATAATGCTATAAAACGAAAGTACAGCCCTGTAAAGTCTGATATGGCACTTTCTCTGCCAGTAAACAGGCCATGTAGCTCAGATACAATGTAAGTTGCAAGCAGTGGAAAATTTCTACTGTTTTTGTGCAGACTTTCTACCGTTTTTTAAAATATCAGTGGACCTGAACCTATTGTAGGGGTTTTTAGAAGATGGACTTGAACCTGAAATTTCGATGGTGCACTTGACTTGCACCAGAACCTATTTTAACCCCGAACGTACCCACAGTAGTCACGACGAGTACGACCCCAATTTTCACTGCGAAGCTCCACTATCCCTTCCAGTCCATCCAGTTCCAACTACTTTACGTACGCACGTATGCGTAACTAAAGAATCTTAGTAGTTGCACATACTTATCCGAATTTTTTGTCTAGAAATTCCGAAAATTCGTCTGGTACGTATTTTTCTCAAATCTTTTATTCAGGATACCAATACCGTATTATAGCTGTACCATCCGACGTACCCCTGGCAAAATTCAGTGCAATCGCATTTAGTTACGTAAGTTCCGATCCCCTTATGGCTGGTTTTTAATGTTGCCTCGAAGTTGCTTTTCAACGACCCTACGCTCGAACATCTCTCTGGCCGACAGTGAAGCAAGCACACTAACTAAACTGCATATACAGTATAGATAAAAAAAATGTCCCATCGTTTTTTCGGCCTTCACTCAAACGTTTCGTTCTCAGTCACTTCTTTACCGATTTGGCTCAAATCTTCAGCAAAAATTAATGGTTGGCTAAATATTCTGCAAGTTTAGTGCCAAAATTCCGACTCGTACTGGTTTTATGACCCGAAAACTAGGAATGAGGGTGGTCCACGCAAATTTAATTTTTTTCGATAATACAAGGCGTACAGGCCTGAAACTTGCAGGAATGATTGGTGTTGCTATTGGGCATAACATACTAAGCGGGCAGCCCTGTAGCTCAAAGGGCACTAAAATGGGGGAATTTCAAAAACATGAGTGAAAATCCCATAGTTAAGAAATCTGCACCTTCTAGAATCAAAGCACTGAATCTGTTGTTAATCAACATAGATTGTAGCAGGAAGTTGGACAAATAAATGAACCTGATATTTAAGCTCTGTTCCACACCATACTAACCATCCCTGCAGCGTTTTTTGAAAATTGAAAATCTTTAGAATCGTCATTTTGCCGGTTTTACGAAGAAAAGTCATATTTCGTCATGTTTTTGAAATTTCCCCATTTTAGTGCCCTTTGAGCTACAGGGCTGCCCGCTTAGTATGTTATGCCCAATGGCAACACCAATCATTCCTGCAAGTTTCAGGCCTGTACTCCTTGTAGTATTACCGAAAATTTGCGTGGACCACCCTCATTCCTAGTTTTTGGGTCATAAAACCAGTATGAGTCGGAATTTTGGCACTAAACTTGCAGAATATTTAGCCAACCATGTTGTTAATTTTTGCTGAAAATTTGAGCCAAATCGGTAAAGAAGTGACTGAGAACGAAACGTTTGAGTGAAGGCCGAAAAAGCGATGGGACATTTTTTTTATCTATACTGTATATTAAACATACGGCAAGGGAAATTGTTGCAAACTCTGTTCTCCTTTCGCTGGAGTCGTCCGCATGGAGTTCCGGTGCGAGTAAAAAATTCCAGTTCGCTTAACAATCGTCTTCTGCTCTGAATGCCGACCCCGCATGTGGCAGAACACGGACCCCAAGCCAGCCATTTTGACAATTTACAATTGAGAATGGGCACTCTGATCACGTATTTAACCTTCTTCACCTTTCTTACTCGAATTATTGGTTCTTTAACGACTGAATCCGTTTGGAAGACAAGACAGAAAAGCAGCAGTAATACCTGCTGACCAGCCTGCGACATTTGGATGTCTGTTTTGCCAGAAAATATGTGTAACAGCTGGTCACTATGCTTTAGCGGTTTAATGGACTGCTTTCAAAGGGGCTGTCCCTTCGAACCATGCACAGTGCAAGTGTACAAGTGTTTTCGATTTAAAATAAAAATCGTTAAATAAAGCACGGGAAATATTTGCTTGAAATACAATTTGCCGTCTAGGAAAATTCACTAATCTGCTCGTTTGCTTAACCCCACAAATTGACGCTGGGGTTACGTAAGTGATCTGTTTAGAGTTGTCAGTCAAACAGAGTTGAGAGGATGCTAAGCCTGGGCCGAGTCATTGTGGTGTGTGTTAATGAGGTTTGAGGTCGTGGCCTCAATGACCCTCAGATGCAGGCTATAATCTTGACACGCAGCTGTGTGGCGCATTGTTTATGTGGCCGTAATTTGGTCGCTTCCCAGGGGCGATCGGAGGTGCGCTAAGCTCATCGTTTTGCCAGATTACAAGGCCGGTAATCGTCCCATAAACGGTGCTCTGCTCCTTTTCCGGTCTGTGCAATTAGCAGCTAATACCCGGTAGACAGGAAATGCTAGTGCGCGCAATACTGGCGCTTTTCTACAAACAATGCAGATCCAGTTTCACGTCAACGGCTCTGGTTTCGATTTGATTTTGTAATCGCGCACACCTGGTCGACCTCTCCCTTGGAAGCGCAACTGTACACCACTAAGCAATCCAAGTGAGAGTGGCGGCAATGGGTCTGGCAAAGTTTGGCATCAGAATTCAACGCCAAACGCCTCATCTCCAGTCAGCCAGCAGAAAAACCTGTGCAGACCTTTGTTTTTCGCTGCGACGGCCGAAATTGGCTGCCCTATATGTGCTCTCACGCCGGCGTCCTAAGCTCAAAACGGCACGCGCACCATCCTTTACTATCACCGCGTTGCCCCACCCTTTCGCACACTCTCGCTGCATTCCTGATTCCAAGTGAAGTCACTTAAAAAGCTCTCTTTTACTACGATCAATTATCGCGGGAGTCCATTTAGCGGGCGGCGCGTCGCAGCGCGTTCATTGGACAGAGACCGCGGCGGCAACGTTGATTGGACGGACGGACAGTAGGCGGAGCGCGGGTTTGTAAGCATAAGCGCTGTCTACCATTGTGTCCACCTGTCTACAGTGAGGTCCGTTGAGGCCAAGAGCAAAGCGCGCCGATCTATTGTGGTGAGTCGTTAATTAAGAGACTGTTTGCCGTGTTGCGTGTGTGGTCGGAAAGCGCTTGACCAAACAAGGTGGGAGTGGTGCATTGTGTGAAAGTGACTTGTAGAAGCTGGGCGGCGGGTGTCGTGTTATGTTTGGCGGGCGTTGCGTGTCGAGTGAAGATGATAATGACGACGACCTGCGATGTAAAGCAGATGCTTGTGTGCGAAACTTGAGAGCTAATATGAAACCGAGTATTACGGCCAGAGCGTTGCCAAGAGGAACAGACTCTTCTCCGGCCGCTTCAAATAAAGGAAGACACCCTGCGCCGGGCGTGCGAATATGAAATCCTGGCTCATCCTAATTAAAACCTCTGTTTATTTATAAAGCGCCCCTGATCGCGTTACGAGCCCGCGCGCTCTTTGTACCTATGGCTAGTGTCTAATTTGGACATATGTATCTGAGCATCTTTGGCTCAATTATTCAGTGCGCTCGGTGCACCTGTAGTCCCAGTGGAACCTATGGGGAGTCCTCGCTCAGGTGTGCCTGCTTGTTGGCCGTATGGCGGATGCAAATGAGATCCCAATGTCTGATGAGATTGAGAGAGGCGCCCACCGCAATCTTCAATGCAAAATTCATGTGCAAAATTCAATTTGTCCGCGATAATTAGGAAATCATCGCGCCTCGTAGCAGAGGCGGCGGCACGGTCCCTTAGGTTAATCTAGCATTCATGACCAACTGTATCCCCACCACTGATACAAGATTAATGCACCCGAGCCAGCGAGCTTCCCAGATTATTCCTAATTGCTCTGCTACCGTATGGTTGCGTTTGTTTCAGAGTTGGATATGAGCATCAACGGTCAGTTACTGTCCTCTCTCGAGATCCGCTCCAGCCAAGTCGACCTGCAGAAGAACAGTCTCTGGAGCACCAAGCCCATCCCTCAGGGCGCCGTCCTCGGTGTCATCGATGAGGTAAGCAGCTTTATCTTGTCTAACCTACCTGCACGTGGCCCCCGCTCGCCAGTTCCTTTCTCAGAATTTTGGCCGCCCGGCAAAAAGCGCATCTCTGTCCAAAAAAGTAAACATGTGTAGCAGACGGCTGAAGGAAGCAGCGAGGGCAGGAACTGGTTGCACTGCCAAAAGGGGCTGTTTGTCGAAGAACGGACACATCTCTGAGTCAACCACTCGCGCATCTTTTACTTCCATACTAAGCAAACATGTGGACACAGATGGGGGACCTTTTTATGAGTCTCACCTCCGGCCGCAATTTCACGCCTTCACTTCTCTCCGAACGCACTGCGTCCGTGTCCGTTGGCCATTCGCGGCCGGCCGAGGCACATGTGCGGTGCGCGCTTTTTTGGCGGCTGTCTGCGTTGAGTGAACGCATCAGTGCGTCAAAAAACGTCGCATGCCAAGCATGTCCGGCCGTAGCCTCTTTTTTGACTGTGCACTGGCCACAGATGAGCATTTAGCGCCCACTCTCGTTTGCAGTAGAATGGGCAAAAAGTGCTCTTTCTCAGCCACCAAAAAAGTGTAACAGGGTGGCCTCCTCAGTGCCTTTCTTTTTTCTCGCAGTTCTGCTTTCGAAACAGCACCGCTGTGTCACGGCAAAAGCAGGTACCGTAGGCTGATATAACAAGATGGCACGCGCCGACAGATAAATAATTGATGGTCTGAGACTTGTCAAGCAGATTACAGGCCGTTTTGTGTCGTCTCGCGCCTCGCTAGACTTGTTTATGGCATAAGCAAGGCTTAATTATTACGATTAGTTTTGTCGAAAATTCCATTACTCTGATTGGGCGCCAAAGATGTGCGTTGCGACGCGTCGACCGTCCAGAGTCGACGGCTACGGTACTGCCAATCGATGTGTCGGTGAGATGTCTCGAAGAGAAGTATTTGCGTAGCTTTTAGCTAGACCATCTTGGGTTGTCTCTGGCATCTGCGCCCAGTTCGTCAGGTGCGTGCGGTGTGGTTTTCAGTTAATTTAGGCCCGGCCGTTGCCGGCTGCAATCGGCCTAACCTCAAGTGATACTTAGCGCTGGGCTCGGATGGTCGCCCGGCCGATACTGTTTCAAACAATAAAGCGGCAACCCGATCCGCGATCGTAACCTCGTCAGTGCTTTCACTTTGCAACAAGTGTAATTGGCTGTAGTCGGGTTGGCTTTCACAAAGACCGGTGGTGGGTCGCTCTCGGAGAAACCAATCAATGGACATGTGCGCAGAAGAACGGTACAGGGTTGGGGGGTTGCTAGGCAGCGGTGGGTCTCTTCTTGGCATAAAATGGATCGGGCCGACACAGGAAGGAAGCCCGTGCCAATCAAATGGTGCAGGTCTGGGCCAAGGAAATCTGTTTATCAGTGAGGGCTGCAATTGCCCCCCGAAGAGCCGGGAGCACCGTAAAATCATCCATTAGCTGGCCGAGCACCGGAACACGCGAAACGGTTGACGGACGATACCGACTATGGGCTAATTGCTCCAGAGCAGGTAATTGCGCAAGCAATCAACGCTGCTGCGCAGGAAGTCCCGATGAAATATGCATCAGTGGTCCCTCCTTTCAGCCCTCTTCTGACTTGTAAGTGCTCGCCTACCGTATGCCGCGCAGACGCTGCCACAGACACTGATGCGCTCTAATCGTGGCGTTTACTGTTGAGAAAGGCAAACAGCAGAGCTGGTCTCGAGATGCGTCAGATCGCAAACAAATAAGCACACAGTTGCCGGCGCACAATTTGTGAGAAAATCCGACTGGTGCCACCCTGATCATACAGTAAGGCTTTTTGCAGCCATTTTCCGCTCAATACCATTCTCACACCTGCCTACTGTAACCCGTGTCACTTTTTGCCTCTCATACACCTCAATTGTGTCTCACTGACTGTTTGTTGTGCTGCCGCTAAGCTGCCGCTCCTAAAAGACGGGCGTTTAAAATCGGCGCAGTCCAACCACCAGAGATTCACCGAAAATTGCGCCAACCTACTAACCCATATTGGTGTCTTGAAGAGGTGCAGATCTCACTTTCCGCGTGTCATCCTGTGCCCGGCTGCTGCCGCTTTCTACCGTTTGGTTTGGTGGTGTAAAACAGCGGTAGCCCTGGCCTCTGGCCAGAACTGTCTGTCTGTCACTCACTCTGCCTGCCCTGTCTATGCTCTGTCTGTCTGGCTGTCTCACTCCTCATCTGCCATCTGTTTCAGACTGGCGGAGAGGTGGACCTGAATGCATTGTTGTTCCTGCGGCTGGTCCAATACCAACCGAAAGTCGACAATCAGAATATGACTGCACGGCACGTCGATGGCAAGGTAGGTTGGGAGAAATTTGCCAGACAGAGTGAAACAATTGCGTAACAGACGTAACGACGGCGATAAAATCTTAACAGGGTGTGACGTCAGTTTGATGATTGTCGATAAGAGAGGTCGGGAGGGTCTATCTGGGCCGACTCTGCCAGTAATCCCAGACTATTTCCATCCGAACAAACTGATGGCTGCAGTATCGGCTCGTAGACACATGTTTGAAAAGAAATGAGGCCGCCCTCTTTGTACTGCTCTCAGCTGACGGATGACACCGGCTGTTTGGGGTCATCTAAGTTCACCAGAAAACAGATGGCACACGACCACGCAACAGCACATGGCGGGCGGCAGTGACCACTTTAAACGACGGCCATCTATCTTGCAGAGAGTGACCAGTGGTTTAAGACGAGACGAGACGTCCTTGCCGAGAGTTGTTTTGGCCCTGTTTGGGATTAGACGCTTGACTCGTCTTAAAGTATTTTGTTTTGCCGCCAGTCGACCAATGTCCACTCTCTCCGTTCGTCTGTTTACCGGCTCGCTCGCACAGATCATCTTACCTGACCATCCCACGACCTTCACCTTGGATGGCCACTGCACTGTTTAAAGCGAATTTTGACCATTGACTCGCGCTTGTTTACTACCTGTCCGAACTTCTCGAAGGTCTCTTCCTATTGTACCACCACGTCAAGGCTGCACCCCTGCATCCTGACCATTGCATAACTTCTGACCGCCGGACACCCACCACTCTGTTCTTGATACGTTTTGCTGTTTCGAGAGCCCTCCAACAATGAATGCAGGTGTGTCCGTTGGTGACCCTTCAATCTTGTTAGGTCGTGCTGAGACAATGGGATCATACCTTAGGCAAAGTTTGTCTCTATCAGCTCATGGCACTTGAGCTATGGCTCTGTTTGGTTTGCCTCCGCAGTTAATCCCGAGGTGCCAAGCCCCAACGGCTCATCCGGGCCTCCTTAGTTGACGGGAGTGGCTACTTTCCTTGTACGGTTGTGTCGGTAAACAGACACTCTATAACCGATTTCTACCTGAAAGGACTGGCACATTGGCTGCGCCTCTAGATCCTCTGGGTACACTTTCCACTCGCTGCCCCACCCTGCCTCGCTCTCTGTTGTTGCTTTGCTTTCTCATTACGTACAGGCTTTTTCCGTAAACGCTCCCAATAGTTTGCCTGTTTCCGAAAATTCAATTCTTATTAGAATAAGACCCAAAAAGGTTATTTAAAAAAGTAGTCTGCTTTCTATTTCAGTGCTCTCTATTTGCGACGAACAGTATTGATTTGAGCTGATTTTTTAAAGATAATAGCGATAATTATTGGTTAGTAGTACTAATGTTTTTCTTACGTTACACTCATCTCTACGTTATTTTATTTTGTCATAGGCTTTTTGTTGTGTATTCCATGGTTTGCTATAATTTATCAGAGTAGTTTTCTTACTTACACCTATCTCTACGTTATATTATTTTATCATAGGTTTTTTGTTGTGTATTCCATGGTTTGCTATCATTTATCAGAGTAGTTGCTTATGAGCGCCTCGGCAAAACCCCGTACAAACGTACGTACTGTGGACTCTGTATAAAGCGACGATTTTCAGGTTTATCTGCAAACGAGCAAGGAGATTGCAGAAGGCGAAGAGTTGATCTGTGATTCTCGTCTCAAACTGCCTCAACTCGAAGGGCTTCCAGAGAGAATCTTGCAGTCTTCAGGTACTGTAGTCTGATATAAAAGCATTTTGAGGTGTGAAAGAAAGCTGGCCTGTGAGGCACTCGAGCTAGCGCCAGCACAATGGTGTTTAGGTGCAAAGACCAGTTTTTGCTTGGCTTTCTTTAATAAGATGCGCTCGCGTTTGACAAAGCCAAACACTCAAAGATGCCCAAGCGCCTCAGATGAGCCTTTAGGGGTGTGACTGCCTGGCTAAAACTCGCTCGATCAAAAACGAGTGCTCAGCGCCTTTCTTCGAGAACCTTTAATTGCTCATCATTACGACTTTTGGCTACTTCTCTGGGTAACAGCAGGAGTCGAACTCGCTAGTGTTTTTGCGTAGGGCGCCGAGCCAACCAGGTACGCCAGGGAGATTTGAATTCGGTCAGCAAAAGCATGGCCGTGTGTGTTCGGTTCGGATGATTGATTGTGGTTTGTGATTTGCCGCTAAGACGCTCATTAATTGCTACTAATAACCAGGTGGATCTTTCTTGGCACGTGGCTTCCGTCGCTCTCTGGGCAACAGGGCTCATGCATGTTTTATATGTAAATGGGGAGCCAGCCAGTCGGGGCACACGCGGATCTTTTATCTTAGCGCGGGGAGGTCTGATTATTCACGGACATCTCCTTTAGTCTAAACACGATCATGCATCATCAGTTGCCGGCGAGTCGGGGTTACGATATCTGCGCCCCACCCACCTCTGCCGCCGGCGCTCACATTAGCCATGCTTTCAGGTGCCCCCAGCAGTACTGAGGACACGTCAGAGCCGTTCCGCTGCGACCACTGCTCGAAAACTTTCCCGACAGAACAAGGGTAAGTGGCCGGAATTATGTTTCTCTTTACGAGCTATTACGACGGTCTTTGAATCGGTGCGCTCTGGTCTCATCTAGAATTTAACGGCTAATTAGCGATTGTTGGTGTGGAGCGAGCGGCGTCGCACGTGTAGTACAAGGTGTAAAAAGCGTATTGTAAAAGTGAAAACGTGTGCGGTGGGCCTTGTTTTTGCGGCGGGTGTCCCTTTCTGCCCCAGTAAGCGCCACCACGCGACTCGACCCCTTTCGAAAGCAAAAAGGCCGCTCAAGGCCTCGGTGCTCAGGCGGAAGAACAATTTTCATGTCATTTCACTTTCTCTGGAGTCGTCCCGCGCCTCGACATCTGTGCCACTAACCCACAAATGCACACTGGACCGACCAGTTACGCCATTGGTTTCTTAGGACCCACCGCACATTATCTATTGACACCCTTTCGCCATTTTATCCACTTACAGGCCGGTCTCTCTGCGCGCGACCGAGCCGGCGCGAAAGTCTTCTTCTTCGTTCGGACATTGGTGGCCCCCCGGGCACAATGACACACAAAGTGCCCAGGGCGGCACCTCCGTTGGCCCGTTCTGTTCGTACACTATCATAGCTCTCTCTTTCTGTCTTTAGGTGGATCGCCCACCTTAACACTGCTGCATGCCCTCAACAGCAGTCGCCCACTCCGCCGCCTCCCCCTGAATCCGAAAGCCGTGACGACGACAGTCCCTCGCAAGGAGACGACTCGGTCCACGTCTGCATAGAGTGCGGAAAAGGCTTCTCCAGTGCCAGGTACCTTTGCTTTCTTTACGCCCCAGTCCTCCCCCAGTTCAACTGAACCGTTTCAGCGGTCTCAAACAACACGCCCACATCCACTCCACCTGGAAGCCGTTCACCTGTACCATCTGTTCCAAGTCCTACACGCAGTTCTCCAATCTGTGTCGTCACAAACGAATGCACACTGACTGTCGTACTGTGCAATTGGAATGTCCCGGCTGCATGCAGGAGTTTAGCACCATGGCCGCGCTGGCTAAGCATCGCCGCTTCTGTACGGTCGGCGACCAACTCCCGGTCAACTCGTCGAGCCCTCAGCTGCTGAAACCAGCGCACATAGCTTCAATGAACTCTTTACTGGCCGTGCCGCAACAGTACCTCAACTACCTGAATGCCATCGCCCCTCCGACCTTCAATCCTCTGTTGATGAGTCGCTTTGCCGGCACGCCACTGCTGGCACCCGAATCGCACGGCAAACTAGGAAGCGATGGCGAGAATTCGCCACACAGCAGTGGACGCAGTGGCAACAGTCCCACCGAGGCAGCCCACAGCTCGCCGTCCAGTGCAAACGACGAAGCCACCGGTGAACTTACGATCGACACATCGGACAGTTCGCTAAGTAAAGCCGTGACCAGCGGAGTTCTACAGTACGCCTCCGGCCGCAAACGCACCCGATCTCCCTCACCCGACCTTTGCGATTCTGGTGGTGTGCTGGACCTGAGAGTTCCTTCCAGAAAACTGGCACTGTCCCGCAGTCCTGTCAGATCGCCGGCGACCAAGGAAGAATCGCCGGTTGAGAGCAGTTCGCCGTCGCCAATTCAGAAGCCTTCCCGATCTCCCAGCATCAGTGAAGCACGGGTCTCCGAAGGAGTAATTCGTCCTGCCGCGCAAATTCCTCAGCAAAACCTACGACCGCAGTTCGGTCCAGGATTGATGGCCGGTGAAAACCCATTTCTTACCGGACTCGGACTGCATTTGCCGATCGCCACACGTCCCAACCCATTCGCCGGCTCCCTACTGAATTCGGATCTACTGCGCGGCGGATCGGCCGGTGCTGGTTTTCCTTATCCGTCTCCCGCCTTGTTGGGCCCCGGTGGTTTTCTAAACCCTCTGCAAGGAGCTGCGGCGTTCGGCGGAGGTTTACACGGCAGCGGCGGAGCCCAGAATTCACTGAAGGGCAAGGACAGATACACTTGCAAGTTCTGTGGAAAGGTGTTCCCGCGCTCGGCCAACCTGACGCGACATCTGCGCACGCACACCGGCGAACAGCCGTACAAGTGTCAGTACTGTGAACGGTCGTTCAGCATAAGTTCCAACTTGCAACGACACGTGCGCAACATCCACAACAAGGAGAAACCGTTCCGATGTCATCTGTGCGACCGGTGTTTCGGTCAGCAGACCAATCTCGATCGTCATCTCAAGAAACACGAGTTCGACATGGCCACCACCCCTGCCGGCGCCCCAGCGCAAACGGCGCCCGCGCCCGCGCCCGGTGCCAGTCCTCAGGCTAAGCCGGACTCCTCGGGCAGTCCCGACCGTGGCAGCAGCAGCAGTCCGGCCGGAGCCTTTCGACTGCCCCAAAACGCAGAGATCTCCCAAGCTCAGTTCAACAGATCGGCAGTGTCTGCATTGTTCACTGGAACCAACGCATTACTGAGCGCGCACAAATTCGCTGAGAAATTCGGTAACAAGGTATAATCACCGATCCCCGTGACACCGGCCTTTTCGGCAGTTTGTTTTGCTGCACATTACGGCGTAGTTCTGCCGAAAAAGCCGGTTGATTTAGTTAGTTGTACTGTTTTTGCGCGCCGCTTGTAGGAAGACCAGTTTCTAGCGAAAAGGTGTCAGACACAAGCGGCGTGTAAACGAAAGTGTACGTAATTGTGGGTTTGCGTTCCGGAAGTGTGGCGAGGAGAGGCGATGGGTCGGTGGCTCACAGCCCATCCGTATATTTATTATTGGTAGTAGTAACCAGTTGCAATGTACCGCCCTTGGGCGCACTGGGTTACTGGAGCACCGACCTACATCTGTAGGGACACGAAAAGAGTGCAAAAACCGCACAGAGAAAGTGACGCTGGCCGGGGAGAACCGGTTTCTCGGCCGAAACTCTTCCCAACCCCAATATTTACGGGCCGATCCGTCTGTACCATCCGATGCCCCCGGCTGCCCGCTGATGAGATGTGTTTTCTGCCCTCCAGAAACCCAGTGTCCGCCTCTGTGCACGTCCGTTTTTGTAGCGGCGGAGTTGTTTTGCGCGTCGCGGCAGATGCGCTACGGGGCAACTGGAAAAAGTGTACCGCAATCCCCTTAAGAGGGATCTGTTTTGATCGGTGGCTTTTCCCAGCCCCACTCGCACTGTACAGTACGCTCGCTTGATCTGTTGTGGCCCTTTCAGCTGTGCGTGGACCAATGCGTGTACAAAGTTGCTTAGCTTAGGTTGCCATTAGCTTATCTTATTCTCTCGCTTCTCCCAGGCTAGTTGTTTTAGTAGCTTTCCTTCTTTTGTTACAGCGGCCAGCCAGCAATGCAGAATGGTACATACTATTTGTTCTCGCGCGATGAGTGATGTCTAGTGTTGAGATGTACATAGGTTTTAGTGTTTACCAGGCTACCATCCTATGTGGCTGTTACGTACATAGTTTGTTGCGTACTATACATAAATAATAACTTAAAATCTCCCGTGCAATACGTGTAATCTCTTTGATGTGTGCATAATTGCCGCCATACGTACACTGTTGCAATCGATGGAAAATCAAAAGCTTTCCTGGAATTATTATTAATTTTATTTTCTTGGTCAATTAACTGAATGTATTTGATAAATGGTGCGCAATTGTTAGAGATTTGTCCGTTAAGTGATTGTGTAGACTGAAGTTTCTTTTGCTTTTTGTTAAAAAATAAAACAAGTACGATACTTCATACCTCCAAAACCTACGTACGTACATTTTAGCATAGAACTTGTAGCGCAGAAAAAATGTCATCTTTGCTGTTAGAATATTACTTGCTCAGTCACCCAAAAAAACAAGAAAAACATATCTGCAGGAACTCTTAAAATTGGCTATTTACAGAACCAACCACTCATAACGTATCTTCCTTCACGAGGTAGCGAAATGGACACGTAATGGAGTCTGATTGTAGGGCCCCCGTCACATCGCATCGCCATCTTCCTTGTACTGTACGTTTCACAATTCTACCACAGAAAAACAGCGGAAAGAAAATAGTGGTGATATACTTCTTTCAAAAGTACCGAATGAAACTTTTAATCTGGATGAGCAGTTTTCGAAGGTTCATTTCTGCCAGACAGTACAAATCAATGACACGCAGTATACAGAGGTCATTCTTTACCCAGAAATTCAACTCAGCGACTCGTTGTTTTGACGGTATTTTACCCTAGGTACAGTATTTACAATGATTCACTAAAACATCAGAAACACGATAAGTTTCTCAGTTGCTGTCTGCAGTTGATTGTGGAAGTGAAAGTAAGGTTCAAGAAAAACAAACAGATCACACATCTACGCACATGTCCACAATCCAAGTATAGGTGAATCTTTGGTTTTCTTAATAATTTCTAAAGACTTCAGAAGTATTTCGTTTTTCAATTTGTCGACTGTATCGGAGGCATCAAAATTCTATAAAATGCAGAAAGTAGCAAGATGGCTTTTGAATCATTCAATAATTCAGGCGCTTACAATCCAGGTACAATCCTGCAGCTTCTTGAATGTGTCGTAAACTTTCTGTTGGAATTGTAAATTTTCGTATCGTTCTTGTCCGAAACCACCACGACCGAGCGCCTTGTCAGGACGCAAGTCCAAGAAAAATAGAGCGTCGGGAGCTGGCAGACCTACGTCTGGTCCTTTGCACCAGTTCAAACACAACCCCTAGAGCAAATGTTATTTTGACGCCAATTCCCATTATTCATAGGGCCTACGCACCTTTGCTGCAGTGAAGGCCACGCCGGAAAAAGCATATCTGTCCACCACCAATGTTACTCCTGAGCTTAGTTTCTGCTTGATCACCTTCCTGAATCAAACCTTACATACCAGCTGCTCCACACAAACACTACCGAAGAATAACGAAAGAACGGGAATAGGAATGTGGTTAAGTAAGGCAACGTGAAAAGTTTTACCAGCTCGAAGACACTGGAAAAAGCATTAAAATTAAAAGTTTACGCGCCAGCCATCAACCCCCCTCACACCCCTCGAGACAGATTAAGAGACCCCCGACCCAAAAATACAAGTACTAGTAGTGGCTCCAGTACTAACAAACTGGCTCAGAAATCAATAATTTTTAGCCTAAAATTCGTTTGAAAAGCCTTTGTAAACCGAGTTTGGCGTTTCCACTGCTGATATTTAAGAGAAATCGGTGTTTTTGGAAGCCCTTTTGTCATTTTTTTGCTATTTATAGCTCTAAACAGGCGTTTTGGAACTTTTTGAAATTTTGGACCCCCTCTGGGCGTAACCTCCTTCGACCCCCACCTGAGGAAACCCCCATACCCCCTCCCCCAGGTCGGCCCGGAGCTGTTACATGTATGCACCATTCAAATACCGAAAACGGACTTTTCTTCTGTTACAATTTTGGTTGACGTCTGACACATTTTGGGCAATATAGGACAAACAGCAACTCACTCTGCTTCCCATCGGTTAGCCGAGAACAACAGATGAATGGTTTGGTCCGAAAGTTCTGTGCTCTGTTTTAGATACTCATCTATCAATCTGCCTGTCGATGTAGTGCGGTCTGAAATACATGCATACATTACATGCATTTTTAAGTCACAGAGGCTCATTGTCCTAGACCAGTATCAGGAGGGGCAAACAGGGTTGACTTACAAGTGACCTTCAAACCAGGCATGGACATGCCCGGGGTAACTGGAAACAGCTAAAATTGGAAAACGTAAACAAAGTCTTCTCCGAAACTTTTGACCAAGTGTGAACTAGTTGTCTGTCATTCTGTTTACAACTACTACGCACTACTACTGTGTCTTAAAAATGGAAACATTTCTTTTTGCCACTGTTTTCACATAGCGGAAATTTGTGCTAAAATCCTATGGTTCTGTGTTTGTAATTTGGTGCACCAGATTAGTCCAAAGCCTGAGCAGGGTTCACACGGATCAGGGTTTTCCAAATTCGCTGACTTTCCTTGACCCGCATACATGTAACAGCTCTGGGCCGACCTGGGCGAGGGGCGTTTCCTCAGGCGGGGGTCGAGGGGAGGGGTTTCGCCAAGAGGGGGTCCAAAATTTCAGAAAGCTCCAAAACGCCTGGAAATGCGTTTCTAGCACGTTTTTTTTCAGAATGAACGCTAAAAATCGCTATTTTAAGCTGACAAATAGCGTTTTAGAGCTAAAAACAAGCAAAACATTACAAAAGTGCTCTGCTGCCCAACCAGTGCGAGAAAATTTTAAAAATCCCCAACTTTCCCTAAACAGACATAAAATTCCCTGACCATTTTTAAATTCTTTGACTTTTCCCTGACCCGTATCAACCCTGCTGAGGAATTGATTGAAGAATAACACTCTATACACGGTTCGTGCGGTTTTTCAAAAGCAAACTTCCCTGACCTTTCTTTGACCAAAGTAAAAATTCCCTGAGCAACCAAGGGTGAGAAATTTTTGAAAAAATAACTTTGAAAAACGCATTTAAACGGTGTATTCTGAGGGTAAATTTTCCAGTTGTTGTAGTAGTACTAGAAAGTTAGGAGTCCCATTTTCAAATGGGAGGTGTGCAAAGTGCTGACAGGGGGCACTTTGGGTGGTGTGATGTTTCTACTACTATCAACTTTTTCCCTGAACGAAAATCAAATTCCCTGACTTTCTTTAAATTCCCTGACTTTCCAGGTCCCGTACGAACCCTGTGTTATGTATTTTTGTTCCACAAAACCCAAACCCAAACCTAGACTAGACTAGGTGCTAACCGTCCAAACCTAAACCTCTGGAACTGAAACTAGACAAATATCACAGAATAATAGAAGCAAGCAGATAGACCTACCTGGGAAGCGAATTAGTTCGGCGTCGATCCCCTCAGCCTGGAGTCCCTGAGTGAGAAGTTGTGTCTGAGTGGACTTTCCGCACCGGTCGCAGCCTTCGAACACAATCAGAGAACCTCTACCTTTGCCGGAACCCATGGTTACTAATAATTCTAGCTTCCTTTTGCAGATTAAGTTCACTGCACCTCTTGGCCAGTTCATGCAATGTCTGCGCTGCTGGCACTGACTGATACCAGACAGGTAGATCAACAGGCAGATAGACAGCAGATTTAGATAACGGATGAGCGCAGACCGGTTCGGCTTGGCTCGCCCGCCACCCGCACCTACACAATAATAAGGGCTCTTCCACTGAGCTCAGTTCTGCCCACCTCTTCTCATATCTGTTGCCATTTATTTTTCTAGCGCAAATCTTTACACGCAAACGTCGCACACACGATAAATCCGAAAAAGCTTCACTTTTATTTAAAATCTTTTACACTTACCGTAGCCTGAAAACATCGTGAATCAGCGTTCAGGCAGCGCCGCAGGTACTGCGGGAAATACAAAATTGTTAACTCTCTGTCGGCTCAGTCCTTCTAGCAGGAACCCGTACCCGACTTCCACCTTACCTTTGAGCCTTTTTACCCATGCGCATTTTGAGCATAATTAGTTAGGTTCAAAAGATGCTTTCATTCGTCTTTATTTCATTTACCGTCAGAAAAGGTCATCCAGCAGCTGGAGGCGTCTAAGAGGAAATTGGGTGCTGCTAACCTAGCTCTGCTGTGAAGATATTTACGGCCTACACATATGTAAACGTTTATTCAGGAAAACCTGAACCACGGATTACATAGTTTAGTTATCTTTGCCTGAACCAGGACGTAGAACGACTGCCGAGACAGAAAAAGAACGTCCATAACATATATTGTCCAACACGTAGAGTAAACTGACTATGCAAAATCGGATTTCCCACGGTCGCTTAGCCCTAGTACTCTCTCAAAATAAAAAATAAATCAAAAAACCCCAGCTGTACTGTTAGCGGAACGTATTAAAAAGTAAAAAAATGCACCAAATGCTTTCTAAGGAGACCACAGACTTTTAGTAACTAATGTAGGGCTAATCGACGATTCTGATTCCGTTAAAAGCACTAAAAATGACAAATTCTAACTCAATAATCCGAAACATAAACCTTTCACAGGATCGTAAGAGAGTCCTATGTCGTTTTTTAATGGGGAACAGCATGTAGACCAGTGTTGTGCCGAACGAAAATTTTCCGAATTTAGTTAGTAAAAGTTAGTTACAACTTTTCAAATTTGAATTTAGTAAGTAAAAGTTAGTAACTAAATTCGCTCTCTGAGTTTAGTAAGTTAGTCAAAAATTATCGAGTTACTTAGTTATGAGTTTAGTTAAAATAAACTAGCAGAAATAAGGTTATTAATGCATTTAACCGATTTGTTTTAGCTCTGTAGACCTTATAGGTTCAAAATATTCACAAAATAACAGTATTTCTCATTATTTTCTATCATTACATGTAACAGGTCATCCGCCGAAGGGGGGAGTTGGGGGGTCTGGTGCTGGCCGGGGGTCTGAGCCAAAATTTTGGGAGGGAGGTTGGGCACTAAAAACGCTCAAAAATCGAAAAAATCGCTATTTTTGGCTAAAAATCGCCAAAAATCGCTAATTTGGGCTGAAATACAGCTAAAAAGTGCTGTTTTGCAGGCGATTTTGGCAATTTTTGTGTCTGAAATTGTAGAAAATTGCAAAAAAATTGCTCAAAAATTTACATGCCAGAAAAATCGGAGGGGGGTCGGTGAAATCGTCTCGGGGGGGGGGGGGTCCTCCATCCGGGGGGTCTGGCCTAAGTCGGGTGAGGGGCAGACCCCCGAGACCCCCCGTTACATGTATGTTTTTTTAAAAAAAAAATTCGAAATATGACCGTTAGTTAGTTTATCAAAAAGCTCCAAATCAAGACAGAAAGAATGAAAAATATAGAAATCTAATTTAGGGCGATCTGTTTTCCTATACATTGGATTGGGAAAGAGGGTGGAGATAGATAGACTTTATACAGTCGTGCATGTACGTACGGTTACACGGTGGTTACGAGGGTTGCTCCGCCCAGACAATCCATCCATCCATCCAAGACACCGACTTTTAGCTGTGTCTGGGACCGTATTAGCATTTTTTTTACGATTTTTAGTACTCAATCCTGCCCGTTTTGGGCTCAATCCCGCTGACCGGACTCAAACCTCACAACCCCCTTTGGCGGAAGGCCTATACATACTGTAGATAGCTACGTATCATTACAGCCTATCTTTAACACTATAACTAAACTGAATGTTACTAAACTCATAACTAAGTAACTCGAGTTTTTACTTAGTAATTTTCTGAAAATGAGTTTAGTTTGAGTTGAGTTTAGTTAAGGGAAATCTGAGTTTAGTTAGTAAAAGTTAGTAACTAACTAACTAACTAATGTTTTTACTTAGTAAATAACTAACTAAATTCAACCGGCACAACACTGATGTAGACAGAGCTCTGCAATGTCTGGAATCTTCCCTGACTGCAAATCTTGTCCAGCTACTGGTGATCTGTCAGGAATTGAAGCATTTGCTGAATAAAAAACAGAAATAACAGTTTCAAGTTTGGACTTCACCTTTAGCATTTAGCAACAATTATAAACCATGAAAATAGCTTTTAGAAGCTATAAGTGAACCGGGGGATTCGAAAGACCCTGATTCAGCTGCATATTCAGTTGCTAAGCCTTTAGCCTAGCGATTAATACAATCTGTACAAGTCGCTGATGTGATGATCGCCAAGCCATCAGGGACGACAAGCATGCCATTGCAATCAGCGAGGCTAATTTAAACTGAAAAGTTTTTTCTGCATCTGTTTAGCTGAAAAATATGTTTTTTCATTATCTATGCTAAAGATATGGTCCGGTGCAATTTCTAATTTGCATATTCAAATTCTCCATTGAATTCTGACTTAGACAAGCCTTAAAATACGGACTAGTAGCGATTTCAAGACTAGAAAAACATGCAAAAGTCAGTGAGGCATTGAATGAAACTTTATCAACCTTATCTTATGGGTTAAATTAACTCTACTCAATGAATAGAGCGGACATGAAATGCTCTAAAAAGTATAAAAAATCGAAAAAACCAGTTTTTCTTAAAAATCCGAACTACCCTCCGCAGCCGGTCTCGAACTTCACCTTATCCAAAAATATGCCTATTCCTAATCTAAAGCTCCATCCCTATGCTAACGCGCCGAACTGTTTGGTACTACTAAATCGCTAGCCTAAAAAGCAAAGGGCTGAACGAATTGCAATGCAAATCTATACAGTTTCCTCTTTTTATTAAGGAAGAACGAAAACCTACCTGTCCCTTTCATTTGAGTTAGCTATCTAACCCGATTCTAACACGTTTGCCTTAGACTCTCCTTTGTACATATCGAAACCGAAACGAATATCTGCATAATTTTTATCTTTTAAACCAAAACTACAAACACAGTACAGAAAACATAATTGCAGTACAGAAACACAGATTTTCTTGTTTTGACACGTACAGTATCTTCTCGGTTCTATGCGGTTTACGGTAACTGCGATCGACAACTTCTTTCAACAGCTCCTCGAACTGTCGGACCTTTGCTTTGGCTCGAGCCTCTACACTACTCGCTCTGTTGTACCTGAAAAAAGCATAAATTAGAGTGGGCTGACTGAAAAAAGTTCGGCGGCTTACTGTAACTGCGATCGACAACTTCAGCTGCTCAAGGAAACCACCTCTGATCGTTGCCTTACGGTAACTGCGATGCGATCGACTACATGAAGCCATTGCACAGAGCCTCTACACTACTCGCTCTGTTGTACCTGAAAAAAGCATAAATTAGAGTGGGCTGATTGAAAACAGTTCGGCGGCTTACGGTAACTGCGATCGACAACTTCAGCTGCTCAAGGAAACCACCTCTGATCGTTGGCCTCGCGCTTCTTAGGCAATTCGGTTTCCGCGTGCTTGCTTTGCCCCAAAATATACCCCTTTAAAATTTGTACCCCCAAAAATTCTTACCCCCATATTTTTGGTCCGAAATTTTTTGCGCCTTGTATTTTGGCACACCCTGTTGCATGTACGAAATATACAGAGAGCAAAACACTTCGGACTAAAAAAATGGGGGGCAAGAAATTTAGGGGGGGGGGCAAATAAAGCATCATGAATAATACAGGGCGCAAAAAATTCAGGGAGAGAAACCATTTTGGGTGTACAAATTTTTGGGGTACAGATTTAGAGGTACAGATTTTAGGGGGCGCATACTGTATTTTAGGGGCTAAACTAAGCTGGTTAACCGCAAAATACAGGGCAGAGAGAGTGGTATCGAGGAAATATGGGCAATCCGAACGAAAATCGTCAGTTATAAATTTCCACAACCGAATCGGCCGATTCTCGGGATGATACTTCGGCTTAGCGAATCGGAGTTGGCCAGAACATACAGTATACATAGATAAAAAAAAATGTCCCATCGCTTTTTCGGCCTTCACTCAAACGTTTCGTTCTCAGTCACTTCTTTACCGATTTGGCTCAAATTTTCAGCAAAAATTAACAACATGGTTGGCTAAATATTCTGCAAGTTTAGTGCCAAAATTCCGACTCATACTGGTTTTATGACCCGAAAACTAGGAATAAGGGTGGTCCACGCAAATTTAATTTTTTTCGGTAATACAAGGAGTACAGTCCTGAAACTTGCAGGAATGATTGGTGTTGCTATTGGGCATAACATACTAAGCGGGCAGCCCTGTAGCTCAAAGGGCACTAAAATGGGGGAATTTCAAAAACATGACGAAATTTGACTTTTCTTCGTAAAACCGGCAAAATGACGATTCTAAAGATTTTAAATTTTAAAAAAACGCTGCAGGGATGGTTACTATGGTGTGGAGCAGAGCTTAAATATCAGGTTCATTTATTTCTCGAACTTCCTGCTACAATCTATGTTGATTAACAACAGATTCAGTGCTTTGATTCTAGAAGGTGCAGATTTCTTGGGATTTTCACTCATGTTTTTGAAATTCCCCCATTTTAGTGTCCTTTGAGCTATAGGACTGCCCGCTTAGTATGTTATGCCCAATAGCAACACCAATCATTCCTGCAAGTTTCAGGACTGTACTCCTTGTATTACCGAAAAAAAATAAATTTGCGTGGACCACCCTCATTCCTAGTTTTCGGGTCATAAAACCAGTATGAGTCGGAATTTTGTCACTAAACTTGCAGAATATTTAGCCAACCATGTTGTTAATTTTTGCTGAAAATTTGAGCCAAATCGGTAAAGAAGTGACTGAGAACGAAACGTTTGAGTGAAGGCCGAAAAAGCGATGGGACATTTTTTTTGATCTATACTGTATACAGTAGTGCACAAAAAAAATGTCCTCTCCACTTTTTCGGGTTCACTAAAATCACTGTTTTTCACTCAATTCTCAACGAATTTGAACCAAATTTTCAGGGTGGGTGCCCAATTAGTCCAGCTACTTGTGTTACAGTTTCGGCGCGAAAATTCAAATTTTGGCGGGAAATTTAAACGAAAATGCGAAAATCATATGGTCTCATGAAAACGGCTCTTACTCAAGAAATACAAAAGCTACGCCCGTGAAATCACGGCCGCTTATAGACCCAATATAGTGCAATTTTCTGTGGAAGTTTCAAAATCCTCGCTCAAAGTACGCGCGAGAATCCGATTTTCAAATTTGGCAAAAAATCGGAATTTATCCATTTTCCAAAGCTAACATTTTGAGGTTCACTGAAATTGCCCGTTTTCAGTCAATTCTCTGCCAATCTGAACCAGATTTGCAGAGTACGTGCCCAATGGGTCTGACTAACTCTGCTAGAATTTGGGAGCGAAAATTCAAATTTTGGCGGGAAATTTAAACGAATATGTGAATATCATAAAATGGTTTCATAAAAACGGCTCTTACTCAAGAAATACAAAAGCTATTCTTGTGAAATCATGGCCGCTTATAGACCAAACATGGTGCAGTTTTATGTAGAAGTTTCAAAACCCTCACTCAAAGTACGCGCGAGAATCCGATTTTCAAAGTTGGCAGAAAATCGGGATTTATCCATTTCCAAAGCTAACATTTTGAGGTTCACTAAAATTGCCCGTTTTCAGTCAATTCTCTGCCAATCTGAACTAAATTTGCAGAACAGGTGTCCAGTGGGTCTGGTTAACTCTGCTAGAATTTCGGCGCGAAAATTCGAATGTTGGCGGGAAATTTAAACTACAAAGTATCCTGCAAAAATTGTTCTTACTAATGTTTAAATCTCCCACCAACATCTGAATTTTCGCGCCGAAATTCTAGCAGTTAGCCAGATCCATTGGGCACCTATTCTGCAAATCTGGTTCAGATTGGCAGAGAATTGACTGGAAACAGGCAATTTTAGTGAACCTCAAAATGTTAGCTTTGGAAATGGATAAATTCCGATTTTCAGCCATTTTTGAAAATCGGATCCTGGCGCGTACTTTGAGCGAGGGTTTTGAAACTTTTGCATAAAATTGCACTATATTGGGTCAACAAGCAGCCATGATTTCACCAGAATAGCTTTTGTATTTCTTGAGTAAGAGCCGTTTTTATGAGACCATTTTATGATATTCACATATTCGTTTAAATTTCCCGCCAAAATTTGAATTTTCGCGCTCAAATTCTAGCAGAGTTAGCCAGAACCATTGGGCACGTACTCTGAAAATTTGGTTCAAATGGGCAGAGAATTGACTGAAAACGGGCAATTTTAGTGAACCTCAAAATGTTAGCTTTGGAAATGATGATAAATCCCGATTTTTTGCCAACTTTGAAAATCGGATTCTCGCGCGCACTTTGAGCGAGGGTTTTGAAACTTCTAACTAAAATTGCACTATATTGGGTCTATAAGCGGCCGTGATTTCACGGGCGTAGCTTTTGTATTTCTTGAGTAAGAGCCGTTTTTATGAGACCATATGATTTTCGCATTTTCGTTTAAATTTCCCGCCAAAATTTGAATTTTCGCGCCGAAACTGTAACACAAGTAGCTGGACTAATTGGGCACCTACCCTGAAAATTTGGTTCAAATTCGTTGAGAATTGAGTGAAAAACAGTGATTTTAGTGAACCCGAAAAAGTGGAGAGGACATTTTTTTTGTGCACTACTGTATAGTGCTGCTCAGGGCGTATCGGAGAAGTACGTACGCAGCTACAGGAGTTGTAATCTGAAGGAAAATCGTCAGTTTCATTAATTTCCACAACTGAATCGGCCGATTCTCGGGATAATATTTCGGTATGGCGATTCGGAGTTGGCCGGAAAAGCTGTGAGTGAAAGCAACAAAGCACATTGAAGAAGCATCACAACTTGAAGAGCTGAAATCGTTGCAATCTGAAGGGAAATCGTCAATTTGATTGATTTCCACAAGTGAATCGGCCGATTCTCGGAATAATATTTCGGCATGGCGATTCGGAGTTGGCCAGAAGAGATGTGAGTGAAAGCACAAAGCACATTGAACAAGTATCATAGCTTGAAGAGTTGAAATCGATGCAATCTGAGGGAAAATCCACAGTTTAATTGATTTCCACAACTGAATCGGCCGATTCTTGGGATAGTATTTCGGCATGGCGATTCGGAGTTGGCCAGAAGAGATGCGAGTGAAAGCACAAAGCATATTGAAGAAAATCACAGCCTGAAAACGTTCTGGCAATTGCACAAAATTCAGCGCCCACAGCGTTACCTGCCGGTGCGAACGCTCGAAGAAACCGAATTGCCCGCTTCTTAGTATTTTAGATGTTCACGCAACAAATCAAAAATTAGCGCCGAGCGCCGATTCCCCCAGCGCCGATTCGATATTATTACCCATCATTTTGCACGCGTCGTCTCAACGCCCCTGAGCGGGCGCGCATTCTCAGGCAGCCCGCGGCGCAGCACAGGGCAGCACGGATTTAAGCGGCAAATTCAAACGAGCGCCCGCAGCCGACTAAGCGCGGAGAGCCCTGCAACATGTGCCAAAGTCAGCCAGCCAAGCCACGCAATCAAAATCAATAGGTCCACTTTCTGTGCGTGATCGCCTTGTTCGTCCCTAACATTTAAAGACGTATTCATAATCGTGTCGAAAAACGTCGCCCGGCGAGTGTTGATACGAGTCTGATCGCGTAGGGCTGTCTTCAGGTCGACCCCCCGTCACATCGAATCGAATCCGTGTTGATAAAATGCACTGCGGCGTGTTGGCACGATGCAATTTTATAAAGCAGCCTCCCTGGGACACGATGACACACCAGCGTTACATTTGGATTTATTTGAACTTAAAAATGTTTAATCAAAACACCAAAACCTTCTCCGAGGTAGGGCCTGACCGGATATGCCAGATATCAGTCACAGATGAGAAAACGTGATTTTTTACGTATTTTGAACATAAATATTGCATTCGACCGAATGCTTGTTAGAAATTTCTTGAGGCGATTGTAATCCATGACCCCAGTAGTTCGTATAACCCTGATTTCTGTGCAAAGGATAACACCCTCATTTTTGACAAGGCTAATTTTTCACCTTGACTGAAAGTAAAAATCCGCCAGATTTTAACCGGTTTTGTGAGAAAGCTGAGCTCTTCAGGTTCTTAAGTCCATATAAAGATTGGTTAACTTGCAAAACTTGGCAAAGATTCGATGAAGGGATCTTGAAATATTTACGTTAAAAATTGGCATCTGAAAATTCGGGTCAGTTCATTTCGGAAGGGGATAACTCCAAGCTACTGAAGGCGAGCAGGCTAGGACTTGGCCAAAACAAACTCAACAAAAATAATAATACTAATGTGATACAATGAACATCACAAAACAGCCAAGCAGACTGGATTTCTATGTTTAGGATAGTCGCCTTGTTTTTGCTAATTTTTCATTTAATTAAAAATAAAAAATCTAAAATAAAAAAACGAACTATTATTGAGGCAAGTTTATACTGTAAATCTGTACTTTACAGAGATCAAAGCGTCTCTTTTCAGTTGCAGAATGGAGATGAATGGCTTGAGACTCTAAATTCAACTCGCAAAGAATGGAAATATCAACTGAGATTTTTCAAATTCATAATTTTTTAGTTTGTAAAACTAGGACAGGTCTACCAAAAGGTCGGCTAAGTATATCACATTAGAGAGAACAAATTTGAACATGCAAACAATAATTTAGCCAAAAGTCTGTGATGTCAACCTTTTTTATCTAAAAATTACGAAATGAGCTGAACTTTCATGCCAAACTGTGTTTCCCCTTCTGTTTTTTTTCAGATGAGGTCTGTATCTGTAAAATAGGTATGCCTAATAAATGCTAAAGATTGCATAGACATTCCGACCAAACTCGAAAATGCTTGGAAAGCGTCCAGTTATCAATTAACATGCAAATATGCAAAAAATATGTACATATCTCATTTTTGCATGCATATGATATATGCAATATCACATGCATCGCAAAAACCCGATATTATCCAACCATAGTTTGAACTACAATTATTAGATGTTGTTTTGAATCAACTGTTATTGAACAAAGAAATGTATATATGTGGTTTATTGCATTCTAAAAAATTTTTAAGTTGATCAATGATACCCGGCATATCCAGATCCGGATCCGGCCGGATATGGGCATATCCGGATCCGGTAGAAATTTGTATCCGGTCGGGCCCTACTCTGAGGCACCTCAACAAACCTGCCTTTCGGCCGCTATCTCCACTGTTCTATGCACTAAAAAGGAACAAAATGAAACGTAGCCACAACAGGAACAAGTCAAAGTGTGTCCATCAAGAGCTCTCTTGATATCATACGTTTCAGCTACATTCCTCTGCTCTATTGCCGCATGTAGGTCAGCGCACCGGCTATGACGTGAATGACTGTATTCAATTTGTTGAGCCACTACATTACCCACGACACAACATTTGCACACTAGTAGTAAAGACCTGAGCGGCCCGGCCCGGGAAAGCTAAAATCGCCCAAAATTCACGCAAAATCGCTTGAGCGGGTACTACAGTACAATAGAAACATTTCTAACAATGCATCAAAGCTTAATGATAATCCAGATTCAAGAATTCTACCTTTTTTATTGCACTCTACACAGCATTTTCCTTCACCCTCGGCCAATAAAAACCCAATTTTCTCATCCCGCCCGGCCCGGCTGAAATTCTCTGCCGGGCGGCCCGTGCCGGTCTCTAACTAGTAGCAAGCAACGCAGTGCGACCAGAATCAGCACCGTTTGCATACACACAATCAACGAACAAATACGTACAGTAGCAGTTAAGTCAGGAAAGTCTTATCTATTCGGCGAGCACCACTGACATCAAAATTGTTCGCACCGAATGACGTCAGTCAACTCGAAAAGGCAAGCCAAGACGTGGAACTGATTGCTCTGTAACTGAACTCCATTTATGTGCAGAAACTTTGACCGCATCCAACGTCACCACCCTGCCTGCATAGAACGAGAAAGATACATGGTCGCTCCAGCAAGCCGAACGAAAGAAAATGAAAATGGCATGAAGTATCACAGCCACCAGCATAATTGCGCCTGCAAAAGACGTACAATATGTGCATCTAACAGTCAGAGAAATAACAACTTATAGGTGTGGTACCACTAGTGAGTTTTTAACAGGCACAATATATGGGCATACGAAGTGTGCAATGCAAACCTTCTTCACACGGTTTTTTAGCACACCGGAGATGCCAGATAGCACAAAATGAGTCTGGATGGGCCAAGTGGCCCAGGCGAAGTTTACCCCCAATTTGCGACACACATACTGTACATGTGCTGGTGGTAGCCTGAACCAAAGCCTAAGCCCAAAGTGAGAGCACAATAAAAAAGCCAAAGAATGGCAGAATCAGTTTCTGCTAGTATGATGATAGTATATTCGGTTCGCTCGTTCGGCAGGCGTATTTAAGGATGAACTAACAATTAGTAATCGAGGACTGCAGTTTGCGTAAGTGCACTGCCAGCAAACCGCCTTGCACTGGAACTTTTAGTTTTCCTGGTCGCCAAATTGCATATTTTTCTTGCTACGTAACAAGTTTTTCATATGCAATAAACTTTGAACTTTAAACATTGCAGACACAGCTTTGCTGGTTAAATTTTACTTAATTTCATTTTTTATGCCAAAAATTCTCGAATTTTACAGATCTTGAGTCAGATTGAACTCCCCTAAGAACCCACTGAATTTTGAAAAATCGCCCAAACTTTCCCCCTAACCCCCAAAACAAAATTTTGCTCCTAAATGGGAAAAAGTCCCCCTAAATTTGGGGGAATCCCTTCGGGTCCCGTACACCCTCTGGGGACCCCCTACACCCCCTGGGGACCCCCTACACCCCCTGGGGACCCCATACACCCCACCCGCCATTTCTGATTGTAACCTATTCACAATTTTTTCGTCGCTCCTTCAGCGATGCCCAAATTTTTTCTGATTGTGCCGTTGCAGCTCAGACAGGTCGGGCTTCAAGAATACATTGCACCAAGCTGCTTGTTTGCGTATTTGCTTAGCGTTAATACTCAACTAAGTTCGCCATCGGTTCTCGTTGGGAACAGTCACGAGCAGAGGGCGAGAACTGCCAGCAACCTTCTAGTGACCCAAACGCTTTGCTTTTGACACTTGAATCAATCGACCCCCGACCTGTTTCGCAATCTGCCTCACCTTGGCAGTGTAAGCTTCCAAGCTGTCTATCTCTGGTAGCTTTCAAAAGTTTTGCCTCCTAAAATTTTTCTATCTCTGCAACTTCTTGTTCCTTGTATTTTTCGGGATGTTTTAGTCCCGCTTTAATTTTTTACTAGTGTTGTTACAATACCAAAATTTCCGTTTGACTATGACTATGACTACCGTCCGTTTGAGTACAATACCAGAGTAGTCAAATTTGACTATATCGTAGTCCTATTTGACTATATAGTCAAGGGTGCATCAAAGAAGTACTGTACGTAGCTAAAAAAGCTGAAATCGTTGCAACCTGGAGAAAACTCAAAAGCTTCACCTTCTTCAGGAACCGAATCGGCCGATTCTTAGGATAGTACTTTAGTGTAACGGTTTGAAGTGGACCAGAACAGGTGCTACTGGTGGCCCAAAGAATTATGGAAGCCAGAAGAGGTGAAATCGTTGCAATCAGAAAAAAATCGTCAGTTTTGTCAATTTCCACTCCTGAATCGGCCGATTCTTGGGATAATTTTCGGCATGGCGAATCGGAGTTGGCCAGAACAGAAGAAAGTGAAAGCCCAGAAGGCATGGACGAAGTATAGCAGCTGGAAGAGTTGGACTCATCACAATGTGAAGGAAAGTCGTCGTTTCCACTACTGAATTGGCCGATTCTAGCGATAGTACTTCGCCGAAGATCGTTGTGTGCAAATCGTTGGGAGTGGTAGGCAAAACTTGATGCGATAAAGTGTGGGGGTGAGGAGCCGAGTATTGACGAGCGGAATTGGACCGCTCCCGTACCGCGAAAACGCCCCGAAGCCCCATCGCCCCTTTTAGTAATTGCCGGTGTTGAGACGATTCCCGGCCCATTCCCCCCCCACCCGGCGCAGCCGCGGCGGGTTACTGTAATATTGCTGCATGTGAAACAACACAAAGCGCGCGAAGTTTAAACGACTTCACAGAGAAGTGGTAGTAAAAGCACTAAAACAGAACAGCTTAAATCTCCAAGTAGTTGCAATTTTTATAAATACCGATACCCGGTATGCCAATTATAATACCTGCCTGCAAGTGCAAAAATCCCTCCCCTTTGCTGTTATCAAGTACGGTGCAACGGCAGCTCCAGTTCGGTTCCCATTTACGTATTTACCGTCACCGACTATTGGAGGCCTGGGTTGGGGCTGGGCCTGACAATTTTCCAAACATAAAAGTACCCCTAGAGACGCATCAGTATAGGCACGCTCTGAAGGGCCTGTTTTCCAAACATAAAAGTACTCCTAGGGGACGCATCGGTGTAGGAACGCTCCGGAGGCCTGTTTTTAAAACATAAAAATACCCCTAGAGGGACGCATCAGTATAGGAACGCTCCGGAGGACCTGTTTTAAAAACATAAAAATACCCCTAGGGGACGCATCGGTATAGGAACGCTCCAGAGGGCCTGTTTTTAAAACATAAAAATACCCCTAGAGGGACGCATCAGTATAGGAACGCTCCGGAGGACCTGTTTTAAAAACATAAAAATACCCCTAGGGGGACGCATCGGTATAGGAACGCTCCAGAGGGCCTGTTGTTAAAACATAAAAATACCCCTAGAGGGACGCATCAGTATAGGAACGCTCCGGAGGACCTGTTTTAGAAACATAAAAGAACTCCTAGAGACGCATTTTCCAAATATAAAATCATTTCTGACCTCTCAAAAATCTCGGCGGAGGGGAAGAAAAATTTATTTTCACACCAAACATAGAGTAGATAGCGCATACCGTAATCCGGCTGCGGCGGCGCCGAGTGGGGGGGAATGGGCCTCCTCCCGTTGAGACGACGCGTGCCATCATTTTTTCATTTTATTTATTTTATTTCTATTATGATGTTCATTCACTCCTTTTGTCATTTTTTGCTAGATCACACGATCAGGGTTGCCAGGTTGGGGGTTTTACCCCCAAATCTGGGGGTATTTTGCCACCATTTGGGGGTGAAAATTTCATCTGGGGGTTGGGGGTGCAACAAATCTGGGGGTATTTGGAAATTTTTTGGGGGTTGGGGGTATTTTGGGGGAATTTGCTAAAGGGGATTTTTTGGGGGGTTTCGGGATTTTTGAGAATTTTCTTCCGACTAATGATCGAATGTTATTTTTTATCAGTGATGAATCAAAGAAAGAAAATGAAAGAAAGAAAATTTATAAACATCGTCTAGTACAAATAGGGACCGGCGTTAATTTTCAAAAAGCAGAATAAGACCCATAAATTACATACCAAAATGTAGAGAAATTTTGCCGAAATCGAAAACAATTTAAAAAACCTCACTAATTAATAGCTGTTTTAAGATTTGAGCGATTGAAAATTTGATAACTTTTTATGCTGCCCCCCATTTGCTGTCGAATTACGATTCCGCAGCCGGATTTTTGCTACACCGCAGCACAGTCGGAAAAAAGCCCCCCTTCAACCGACCGATAATAATTGTAATAAACTTTAGTCACAGACTTAAACTTAGGTTCACGATAGGCTCAGGCATAGATTCACACTCATGGTTAGGTACAGAGTCAAACTTTGACTTAGACTTAGACTTAGGAAGAGACGCGTTTTGAAAGGCAGTTTTCGGACTGGGGGGTTTCGTCCAACAATCCGCCGCAGCGCGGTGCCTGCACGGCGCCTGATCGCTTCTGGTCCAGCCGCCAAATTTAAACTTACGTTCGCTGTGCGGCGCATTTTTGCGGCTAAAATTTGAACAAAACGCCTGGAAATGCAATTTTGGCACGTTTCATTTGATAATATGGCTAAAAATCGTTATTTTAAGCAACCCGATTGCGTTTAAAAGCTATAAACGTACAATAAAATGAGAAAAGGCTTCTAAAAACACCCATATGTTTTCAATAACAGCACAGGAATTACTAGATTCCATTACCAAGGTATTTTAAGCTAAAAATTAGTGTTTTCTGAGAGAGTTTGTTAGTACTGCGGCCACACTACAGCAGTTAGTTCTCATGTTTTCGGGTCTGGGGACTCCAAATTGTCTGGAGATGTAAGGGCAGTTTGCCAATTTTATGAATCGGGTTATAAATTTAATATAGGTATGAATACCACTACCAGCAGTTTATGATTGTTTGAAAACGTGAGACATGAAAAAGAAAAATCGACACATGACAGACTATATGCAAATCTGAATCGGAGCGGTTGTAAAAGTTTATCCGCCGATGAGGGTGGAAGTTGGGGGTCTGGCGCCGGCTGAGCCCAAATTCTAGGGAGGTGGTTGGGTACTGAAAACGCTCAAAAATCGCAATTTTCGGATAAAACGCCTAAGGCTGGGAGCGGAAAAATCGTCTTAGGGCAGGGGTTCCCGATCGGGGGTCTGGATTCCAGAGCCTGACGGGGTCAAGCAAGCTTAAACTGGGCTATCCAACGGTCGCGCTCAAGTATGCGCTCAAGTATCTCTGCAGGGCATAACATGTAACAGGTCATCCGCCGAAGGAAGAGGGGGGGTTGGGGGTTGAGGTCTGGCGCCGGCCGGGGGGATCTGAGCCAAAATTTTGGGAGGGGGTTGAGCACTAAAAAACGCTCAAAAATCGAAAAAATCGCAGTTTTTCGGCTAAAAATCTCCAAAAATCGCTAATTTGGGCTGAAATACAGCTAAAAAGTGCTGTTTTGCAGGCGATTTTAGCAATTTTTGTGTCTGCTGAAATTGTAAAAAATTGCAAAAAATTGCTCAAAAATTTACTTGCCAGAAAAAGGGCGGAGGAAAAAAGGAAAACTCGGAGGGGGTCGGCGAAATCGTGTCGGGGGGGGTCCCCACTCATGTAATAGATAGACAAAAACCGCAAGAACCGCGCGTCTTCAGTAAACACAGATACAAATCTGAGCGGCGCCCCTTGAATTTGAAAGGAAACTATCTAATTGTGCACTTAAACGAAAGCGCATTCTCTGGGCTATCCAACGATCCTATGCGCTCATGTATCCATGCAGCGGTTCACACGTAATAGAAAAAACCGCAAGAACCGCGTGTTTTTTACAGTAAACACAGGTACAAATCTGAGCGGCGCCCCTTGAATTTGAAAGGAAACTATCTAATTGTGCACTTAAACGAAAGCGCATTCTCTGGGCTATCCAATGATCCTATGCGCTCATGTATCCGTGCAGTGGTTCACACGTAATAGGCAAAAAACCCTCAAAAACACCCGTTTTACGTAATTAAGAAAGAAACGTCCGGCGCCCCTTCAATTTTCTTCAAATTCCCATTTTTATTAAACCAATTATAGCAAATCCTATCTGAATTTTTCATTTTTGCTATGCGCTGTGTGCTCAGATGTCGGGAAAGACCAGTACTGGGCTTCTCAATAATTTTCGAAAATGTTCCTCCCAGCCAAAAGCGACGACGAAGCAATATTTTCCGGAAACTCGGTCGGCAGTGACTAAATAATGTTCGCCTCTCTTAAACACGGCACAATCCGCCATGCTAAATATAAACTGGAAACAGAACGGCGATCTGAAAGTGCTGCAGTGCAAATTTCTGACAAAAACGGCGCATAAAAAGAACATTCGATTCCGCAGCCAATCTTTTTTACGCCGGTCCCTAGTACAAAAGTCAAGTAGATACCGATCAGATTCAAAGGACGGGGTGGGTCGATCGACCGGCTTCTAATGCCCGACCCTTAGTATATGCAAGTAGATTTAGACCTGATAGTTCACTTTTAAAAGCATTTGCAGAAGAGGAAGTTCAACGCATTGTTTGAAAAATGTAATGTCATCGATCTGTCGACCAAAAAAATCGAGGTTTGACTTGCTGTATTCTGAAGAACTTTTATAAGGAACTTTCAAAACTCTACGTTAGAAATTATTTTGCAAAAGTGAAAAAAATTAGAAATATTGCTTGGGTGCGCGGCATTATATAAAAATGTAGGTAGCTATATTAGAATCAACGTGAAGTAAACTAAAACCGTGTCATAACTTGAAACAAAGTTTTAGAAAATTTCATCCATAATTCTGTAGTTTCTTGCAGTTTGACGCCTGGTCTGATCGTAATTTGAGTGATTTGTTACAGAATTATAATTTACAATTTAGTTGTAAATGTAATAGAATTAATTCTTTCTGTTTCTCACTATATCTATCTTATGCTGGAATGTGAAATTCAGCTTCCATCAACTCTAAAAGTACATTTTAAATCTGGGGGGTTTTTTGGGGGTATTTTGAAAATTAAATTCTTTTCTCAGATTTTTTCTCTGATTTAGAGGTTTTTTGGTCTGCAGACGTGGCAACACTGCACACGATGTGAAAAAGTATAGGTACCGGTTAAGGTAGGTTTGGTGGCCCGAAAGTCTAATGCGGCCAAAGTGGCGGGCCCGTTGCGCTGGTCACTGGCCGATCGATTGAAACATTCCTGACTGAGGGGGGTAACGGCGTCCTGATGTGGGTCAGAAGACCCCTCTGTCCCCCTTGACCCATGTCTGCTTACAATACCGTTAGCGTAGTAATCCGCAGTTAGTGCCAAAACCGAAGCGCTTACACCAATTTTTGAGGTCTTTTGCGAAAGTTTGGGATGACTGGCGTCTGATTTGGGAGTAGCTACTCTTTCAGATAGTGGAAAATGGAAGACAACAACAACGAAGAGCATAAGAATAGTAGAGGCGAGGAAAGTGACCAATCAGCTGTTGAGCGTCATCCGAAACAGCGGAAGAGCTCGGCAGGAGGAAGTATCAGTCAACGACGCAACTTCAATCATTCTCTTTCAACCGGTGATTCAGCGAGACAAGGTACCAGCAGAAGGCGAACTGGATCGGCCACCGACCCCGACCCCGAGATTAACAGGTCGAGACGCGGCAGTTCGCAGAGTAGACTGTCTGCTGGCGACGCCCCCATGGCTGCATCCACTGCGTCAGCTAGGTAATTGTTTTTATGTCAACCTTTGGTACCACTACTCGTCCATCCGCCTTTCATCTCCTTTGCTGTCAGCGCCATAAGTCTGTCACCAATTTAGATACCTATAAGGCTATATATTCAATACGTATCCGTCCTATGCAGACGCTACTCCAATCCTCCTTTCCTGTCCTCGGTGTTCCGAAATAATTCTGATACTGAGCATTTTGTGAATTTCTGTTTACTGATCTGCATGCAGGTCATGGATATAGCTGCAGTCGGTGTTTGTGTTCGAGATTTGGCCACTCAATACCATCTACATTTTATTTTCCATAATCAGCTCGTAAGGAAACGCAAGATCAAAGACCAATATCCACACAGGAGGCTTGATCATCAGACATTGGCTAGCATTTCGGCTGTGAGGGGTGGTAAATTTTCATATCCTGAGGGGGCTGAGGGGAGTAGCAGCGGCTGATCGGGGTTGAGGGGATTGTACGCCAAAAAGTCCGATTTTTGGCTAAAGTCAAGGTTTTCTGTAGTGTTGATAAGCTTTTTTGAAGGTCCGTTTCGAAAATTTTTTTACTTTATTTACACTGTGGAAATTCTGTGGGGAAATCGCTAAATTTATCCTCAGATATACATTAGCAGTGCAGTTCTATCAATTTCGTTCCTGTTCTAAGCCTAAAAATAGGTCTTGAAGGGCAGCAGCCGCTCTGTGAGCAATGCTGCAGGTACATAGAATCCCGTTTCGAAAATTTTTTTACTTTATTTACACTGTGGAAATTCTGTGGGGAAATCGCTAAATTTATCCTCAGATATACATTAGCAGTGCAGTTCTATCAATTTCGTTCCTGTTCTAAGCCTAAAAATAGGTCTTGAAGGGCAGCAGCCGCTCTGTGAGCAATGCTGCAGGTACATAGAATGGGTAGGGTACAGTTCGGTGTGGCCGTTTGGGTGTGGGCCGTTTGGGTGCGGCCGGTTCGGTGTGGGCCGGTTGGGTGCGTGACCCGTTTCGGTGCAGGGCCATTTCGGTGTCGGCCGGTTCGGTGTGGGCCGGTTGGGTGCGTGACCCGTTTCGGTGCAGGGCCATTTCGGTGTCGGCCGGTTCGGTGTGGGCCGGTTGGGTGCGTGACCCGTTTCGGTGCAGGGCCATTTCGGTGTCGGTCGGTTCGGTGTGGGCCGGTTGGGTGCGTGACCCGTTTCGGTGCAGGGCCATTTCGGTGTCGGCCGGTTCGGTGTCGGCCGGTTCGGTGTGGGCCGGTTGGGTGCGTGACCCGTTTCGGTGCAGGGCCATTTCGGTGTCGGTCGGTTCGGTGTGGGCCGGTTGGGTGCGTGACCCGTTTCGGTGCAGGGCCATTTCGGTGTCGGTCGGTTCGGTGTGGGCCGGTTGGGTGCGTGACCCGTTTCGGTGCAGGGCCATTTCGGTGTCGGTCGGTTCGGTGTGGGCCGGTTGGGTGCGTGACCCGTTTCGGTGCAGGGCCATTTCGGTGTCGGTCGGTTCGGTGTGGGCCGGTTGGGTGCGTGACCCGTTTCGGTGCAGGGCCCTAACGTGGTCGGCCGGTTCGGAGACCGAAGGATCGGTGCGTGACCCGTTTCGGTGCAGGGCCATTTCGGTGTCGGGCGGTTCGGTGTCGGCCGGTTCGGTGGGTGACGGTTGGGTGCGTGACCCGTTTCGGTGCAGGGCCATTTCGGTGTCGGCCGGTTCGGTGTCGGTCGGTTCGGTGTGGGCCGGTTGGGTGCGTGACCCGTTTCGGTGCAGGGCCATTTCGGTGTCGGTCGGTTCGGTGTGGGCCGGTTGGGTGCGTGACCCGTTTCGGTGTAGGGCCATTTCGGTGTTGGTCGGTTCGGTGTGGGCCGGTTGGGTGCGACATAGTTCCGGCAGGACCGTGTGGTGTTTTGAGTGTGACCTGTTCAGTTCCAATTAAAAGGCTAATGAGAGGTGTCAATCAATTTGCATATGTAAAGCTACACTCAAACGCTGAAAAGTTTTCTGGTTACGCAAGATTTCCTGATTATAGGTCATAAAACATAGAAAAGCTATGCTATGACTTTTTCTCGCATCTAGGATGGCTAACAAACTGGCCGTGCATTTATTGAGTCAACCAGTTGACGAGCTGATCGGTCGGTGAAACTGATCAGCATTCCTAATTCCTATCAATATCCTGTGCAACCGTCTGTGTCGGATCACACTGACCAGCTTAGTACGGCCGCCGGTAATCGCGACTGCAGTTTCATGGCTCCCACTTTTAAAACTGACGACGCAGCAGGTGCTAGTCACCCTACTGCCTCTACAGTAATTAACGGAAAGTCCGTACCCATAACTCTCTAGGTAGAAGATCATTATAAGTTCATCGATCAACATTCTAAAATCAGTGTATTCGTCGTTCTAACGGAATAAAAAAGCGTGTGTATTTGAATACTGAGTTCCGAGTAAGAAGAGTAAATTTTCAGTACAGAGAACTCTTCTCTTCTTGCCTTTAGGATCTAAAGAATACAATACAGCTCTGTAGCAAGCAAGAATACAAAGCAAATGCAGGGGTCGTCTTAGTGATAGGTGGTAGAGCAACACAAAGCCAAACAGTAAACACTGAAACCAAACCGACCTGCACCGAACTGGCGCACACCGAATCGACCCGCACCGAAATGGCCCTGCACCGAAACGGGTCACGCACCCAACCGGCCCACACCGAACCGGCCGCACCCAAACGGCCCACACCCAAACGGCCACACCGAACTGGGCGGCACCCACATAGAATATCGACTCTCAGGCTGTAACACTATGTTTAAACCAATGTATCAGCTTTTGTATTTAAAGTTGCTTCTGATGCATCCTTACATCTCCTACAAGCTAAATTTCATACAAGGAAAAAATTTAAAAAAGTAAAATTAGAAATGAATACTTTTCATAAAATACTTTTTTGGCCTTCAAAAATAATTTTTTACAACTCTAGTTTTTGGCTTGTTTTTCGTTAAAATAAGCTATTCTGTGCTTATTTATACCTAAAATCTAGGCATACTTTCATCATAATTTTCCATGCAAAATTCCTGAGGGGTAGCGGCGTCCTGAGTGGTGATACGTAAGAGCCGGAGGGGTTAAAGCCCTCAGCCACCTCTTTGCCCATTTCTTCCATCGATGGCTTGTTATTATACAGGTGGTCGAAGCTCATGTTGTGCTGGTAGGAAGTCAGTCAGATTGACTGAGTCAAGCAAGACTGGTCCATGGCGGCTTAGACCACAACGGATAAGATGTTCAAAATCGCCGTAACACCTGGAAATGTTTGTAGGATTGCTATGTATATTCGATTTGCTATCGCACCCACCGCCGACACTCGCGTATGGTGGCAGTTTGTAACTGTCTTTATACATAGGCATGGCAATGCCTGGCTTTTCGGCAGGGCAAATGGAGGTGCAACCAAATTTAGCCCGGTTACTCGCTCACGTAGACTGCTGTTAACGATTAGCTTCAGATTGTTTTACCTGCGTCGAGTAAGATTCTATTTACTGTGTTGCAGGCAGACAAGTGCGCGCGAGTGCAAGGTTGCGTAATAGGCGATCGTAAAACCTGTTGGCACGTTCTGGTCTGCGCTGAGTGAACTTGTACTGGCGAGCTGACTTCTTACTTTAGGTCTGGCTCGCTCATAGCCTTCTTGGTACAGTTATAGCGCTATTGATTAGTCGTGTCCGACATGTCCGGGCAAGCTAAACAAAAGCTCGTGGTGTCCACAGACAGTTGCGTGGTGATTCAGCATAAGCAGTGCTTGCGGTAAACTGCGTAGCGTATCGTAGGTTAGATAGTTTGTTACTTGTCCTAACCGCAGTTAGTTGGCGGCGCAAAAGTCGGCGCTGGCTGTTTCAAATGCAAATGAGGAGGCGGTTCTGCTTTTGATCTGACCAAAAACGGCTGCCCGACACGAATTTCAGCCCATCAACGGGTTCATTTCGGCCGGGCCAAGAGGCAATTTTTTCCGCCACCTGCCTGCAGCTCGGGTCTTTTGATGGCGGCCGGGCGGCACTTTTTTACAGATGCAGCGTAATAGAAGAGTGTTGCATTTTGATTGGTCGGTTATTTATTTATTTATTTCTTGTTGCAGCACTGAGCGAATGGCCTCGGAGGAGCAGGTGAACGAAGAGACAGAGGAGGTTGTGCGAAGCTTCATGCGCTCTTCCTATCAAATCGACCGACTGCACGAAATGGGCGACATGGTGCCGGACGAGGTGGGTCGGTCTAACAATCTGGCATCTAATTAATTCTCCACGTATGCGGTGCCTCAGTAGATACCATATGTCGAGAATTTTCTGACTGTCTAAGGAATGATGTCGTCTCCTTTCTGTTGCAGGCCGATTCTCCCGTATTTGTCAATACAACTCCGAACATTCCTGAACTGGATGTGGCCGATAATCCTTTTAGGTGGTGTGGGAGTGCGATGCGTTCGGTTTAATGGCGAAAATATTCTAGGGTGACCACCCAGATCGGCCGACGACTGGCTTATCTTGGCGACGAGTTCCAGAACAGATACGAGAACGAACTAAACGAAATGGTAGATATGCTGCTGCCTCGGTTGCTCGGAATGTCTCCCTCACAAATGCTCAGTGAAGCCTACGAAGCGTTCAAAAGCGTGGCCAGGAGGTAAAGATGATGGTCTGTGCTGAAACCTGTCAAAAAGTTGATGTTCAGAATATTCGAAAGCGGAATTAATTGGGGTCGCATAATCTCTCTGATGTGCTTCGGCTATCGGATGGGCGTGGCCTTGTTTCGCCAAGGAGTCCGCGGTCTCATGACGTCGATGGTGTCTTTGGTTGTCCGGTTCATCGTCGGTGAACGAATTGCTCAATGGATCGCCGTTCACGGTGGCTGGGTGTGTTTGATTTTTCTGGCGGTGTAGCGTTTTGGTTCAGAAATGGTTGTCTCACTTCGAGTCCTTTTTGTTTATCATTAATCCTTTCGTTCAGAAGAGCGAACACAAATTTATACGCAAAAATTGTCTGGTGTCTCTTTATGTTTGTGTTCCTTCATATTGTTCAGCAGCAGTCGTAGTGTCACAGTCAGGCACTTAACGCCGTTTTTGGTACCGGTACCTAGGCTAGTGTAGTTAGAGTTGTAAAAAAATTTTTTTTAAAGCCAAAAAAAAGCTTTTCTTATGAAAATTTTTCATTTCGAAATTTTTTTTTTTCAAAATCTTTTCCTAGCATGAAATATAGCTTGTAGGAGATGCAAGGATGCATCAGAAGCAATTTTAAATACAAAAGCTGATACTTTGGTTCAAACATGGTGTTACAGCCTGAGAGTCGATATTCTACCTGCAGCATTGCTCACAGAGTGGCTGCTGCCCTTCAAAACCTATTTTTAGGCTTAGAATAGGCAAGAAATTGATAGAACTGCACTGCTAATGTATATCTGAGGCTAAATTCAGCGATTTCCCCCCAAAATTTCCATACTGTGAATAAAACAAAAAATTTTCGAAATGGGCCTTCAAAAAAAAAGAGCCTAACAACACTAAGTGTAGTGGTACCATAACATACAATGTACATGTCATGTCATGTAACAATATATAACATGTCATGTAACAGGGGGGAGTCTGGGGGTCTGCCCCACCCGACTTAGCCACCCCCGACGGCCCCCCCCAAGACGATTTCGCCGACCCCCCCCCCCTCCGATTTTTCTGGCAAGTAAAATTTTGCAATTTTTTACAATTTCAGACAGAAAAATTGCCAAAATCGCTTGCAAAACAGCACTTTTTAGCTGTATTTCAGCCCAAATTAGCGATTTTTGATCGTTTTTTAGTACCCTAACCCCCTCCCAAAATTTTGGCTCAGACCCCCCGCCCCGGCCGGCGCCGGACCCCCAAACCGCCCCTCCCCCATCGGCGGATGACCTGTTACATGTATGCCATATAAGGAAGGTACCGTCACCATATATGGTACCCATAACCATGGATGCCGGTACCATATGGTGCCGGTACATTATATAGTGACGGTACCATAATATATATTTATTATATGGTACCACAACCTTATATGGTACGAAATCTGAACAGAACAGAGTTGTACTATAATGGTACCTGTACCGCTACCAATGCGAAGGTAGGGGTACCATATATGGTACCACCACAGGCCCCGAAGGTGGGGCTACCATATATGATGCCGGTACCTTATATGGGTTTGTTCCGGTTTCCTCCATTCCGGTTTCCTCCGTTCCGGTTTCCTCCATTAATTTTCCGGTTTTCTCCGTTTTGAAATTTTACTGTTTTGGTGCATATGTATTTTAGAAATTAAATTTTAAAGGTGCTAACTATAAAATTAAACAATAATAAACTGTATTAACGCAAGACTGGTTTTTTTTCAGAAATTGCAGCAGTTATGCGGCACTATGTCGCTCTAGCTTGTTTGTTGGCCTCTTGGCTGAATAATTGACAACGATTAAACAGCGATTGGCTGCGGGTGCCTTGAGGTCAGGCTCAGACAAAGCGTAGGCTACACTCTGCAGTAATCTGTTGGCAGCCAGAGCACCTGTGTGAACTGTGTGGTGAGTGTGTTGAGCTGCCTGTTCAGATGCTCATAGACTTTATTTCAACGCGCCTGTAGGTTTCCGGCGGTGAACTGCGCGGCCATGACATGCTCTGCTCTTCGATCATCTTGCTGAGGAAAGTGAGAAGTTTGGTTGGCACTGCCTAATCAGCTTCTTCCAACCTAGAAATACTTTCTCTCAACTCATTTTCTCAAAAAAACAACGGCAGTCTTTTGGCGAGTGTCTAATCGTTGTCAATTTATTCAACTAAGAGGGCAACAAACAAGCGAAAGCTAACATAGCTGACTGCCAACCCTCTATGTTCTTCCCAAAGTGCACAATGCGACCCATTCAGATATGTGGACATCCGGCTTATTTATCCTTTGTTTTGATAGGTCACCTTGCCTTACTAGTGTCGGCCTGAAGGCATTCGGCAGTCAATCGCCATTTAATCGTTGTCAATTATGCAACTAAGAGGACAACAAACAAGCGAAAGCGACAAAGTGCCGCATAACTGCTGAAATTTTAAAAAACCAAACGTTAATACAGTTAATTATTATTCAAATCTTCCGTTAATACAGTTTATTATTATTTAATTTTATAGTTAGTGAATTCAAAATTGAATTTCTGAAATAGATATGCACCAAAACAGTAAAATTTCAAAACGGAGGAAACCGGAAAATTAACGGAGGAAACCGGAACGGAGGAAACCGGAATGGAGGAAACCGGAATGGAGGAAACCGGAATGGAGGAAACCGGAACGGAGGAAACCGGAACACGCCATGTATGGCCCCCCCCCCCCGGGGCCGCCCCCTCCCTGTCCCGGTACCATAAACGGCGTTGTTAAGTGCCTGACTGTGTCAGGCATACATGTAACAGGTCATCCGCCGAAGTGGGGGGTACCGACCCCCCCAGACCCCCCCTGTTACATGTATGGTGTCAGGCTAAAACGGATTCGTTTGCAGTGTTGGCGAACTAAATATTTTGTTAGTGTTGGTTAGAATGGTCTATTTGGTAGAGGTAATGGTGGTCGGTTGCAGTTGGCTGCCAACAACTACCAGCTGGAGCCGGAGGGAGCGCTGGGCGTGGTGGCTGACAAGTTCTTCCATGCACTGCTGTTCGTATCGGCCGTTCTGGTCATTTCCAGCTTTCTCAAACGACAAACTTAGCGATGTTGCCAAGATTTCAGTGGCTTCTATCCTACGTATTTCTGAATGCTAGCTGTGGTCCGACTTTAGCAGGACCCTAAATCGTGTAGCTCAGAGCTCAACTCGCTTTCTCAGTTTTATCTCTTTCGAAATTAGCCCTTTCCGAATCGAAACTTAGCTGTGTTTGCTATTTTCGAGCCTTTTCGCTGTCTACTTTAGTAGAGGGGTGATTTTGATTGGGTTCTGCATTTTGCGCACGCTCCTCCCGTTCTCTGGTTTTGTATGCAGTGCCTTACCTCAGCACGGCTTTAGAATCTGTTACGTATTGCCATTTTGCGGTTCACATAATGTGCACTTAACTACCCAGTTCTTGTTTCCTACCGGCAATCGAGTTGTTCTGTTTGGTTTGTTGTGTAGGTAGCAGATTATACCGGTTGCAGTTGCAGTACACAGACCAAATAGCCTGAACAGGGACTCCTAAGTTGTATATGCGGTTAATGTAAAGTGCTGTGCGAACAAAGTGTCCTTACAGGAATTGTACATAGAATCGGCTGATGACATTTGATTCAGTGCCTGATTAGTTTTGCTCTCTTAACCGAATTTGAATTTGATTGTTTTGCTAATTGTACAAATGCTGATTAAATCGATTTTGTTGATTTGTTGAGGAGTTGAACTGAATTATTTCAAAGAAAGTAAATCTGGACTTTATCTGCGTATGTGGTTGCGCTGCTTGAAGGGTTGAGCAAAACCCTGCTGATTGTGTACTTTGCGTAGTTCTGGACACTCATCATGAGCCTGTGTTTGTTTTCGGTTTGCTTTTCAGCTTCGAATAGCTTTAGTGTCAGATGGCCGATTCTGATTATGAAAGATTCGTGACTGTACATTCAGGTCAGTTGGAAGCGTCAGCCGTTCCTCAGCAGTTGTGGAAAGTTCTCTACGAAAAGCTGACCCATGAAGTTGGTCTTGTGATTCGAGGAGTTCCTTTATGCCACTAAGAGTTACAGGTATTCGACGCTGGTGACTACTTTCAAATGGTGAAAGAAGAAGATGAATCGGATTCAGTTTCGTGGCAGGTTATTGCTACCGAGGACCTCTCTGCTAGTGACAGCAAAGTGTACGTTCAGTCTTCATTGTCCTTTCAACTTGAGGGATTTTCAGCGGGTCCATATAGGGATGGGCACGCTTCGTCCGGCTGCGCCGTTTAGAAAATACAAAAATACGGGCAAAATATGGTCCGAAAACGGTTTTCGCAACTTCAAGCGCAAATTCTTCTTTATGTTCGGTTATTGATGGTAGGAAGTGATGAATTTATATGAAACAGAGTGCGAGCTATCGAATAAGATGCATTTTGAACCATAGTCCAGCCGTTAAAGGGCATTTTTTTCTCAAAAACTGAATTCGTCGTTTTTCAACGTCCATTTTCTGTTGAAAGGAGAGTTTATTTAAATTGGTTTCAATCGGATTTGAAATCAGCGTAACTTGCTACCTATATAGCACCACTCTTTTTCTTAACGCAGTTTGACGCGGTCCCCACAAATTGGATTCTTTCTTAACTACTGAAAATCGGCTTTTTCGTGGACTTTTTTCGTGTTCCTGATTGTTGTGATAAAACGATGAATTTGGCGAAAGGGTTTCAATCGGTTCTGAGTATAGTAGACTTCAGGCTTTCGAATGATACAAGAATTGGCTCTGTGCTGTTTGTCGTTAACCCCACAAACGGTGTTGAAGTTTCTGTAACCCTAAATTTTTCCCATTTCAGTATTTTATTTTGTGCAACGCTTGCAATCATACTTTTTCGCAATAATTTAGCTGTGTTACGGATATTCACGGCCTTCTAGTAGAATTTAAACAATCAAGTGGGTTGCATCTTCGTAAATCGCGCCACAGAAAATCAGTCCCAGTTCAAACGTGCGACCAAATGCTAATTACTAAACTGCGCGGCTCACACAAAAACTGTTTTTAACACGAATTTCTCTAATTCTTCATGAAATCAAGTGCGGTTTTTTGCGTAATTTATCGCATCCGGTCATGCTTTCGGCGTTTTAGCATAAACTTTTTCTTGTGGCGCGAGTTATTCAAATATATTGCCCATAATAAAAGTGGTACCAAGTGCGCCATAGAAAAGTCCTTCGCAGGCGGCTGTCATTAATTCGCATTTTTCTAATTTTTAATGAAATCGAATGCGGTTTTTTGCCTGAATTGTCCTATGCGGTCATGCTATCGGCCCTTTCAGCATATTTTCGTGGTCCTAACGGGAATTATTAAAAATGGTTGCTCATACCTAGTCCATACCATGGTATCGGTTTATCTGAGGCCAGACATGGGCTAGCATTTCGGCTGAGGGGGGGGTAGAATTTTTAATTCCTGAGGGGGAGTAGGAGCGCCTGAGTGGGGCTGAGGGGGTGGTAGGCCAAAAAAATCCGATTTTTGGCTAAAATGAAGGCTTTTTTGCTTATTTTTCATTAAAACAAGCCAAAATAAGCTATTCTGAGCTCATTTACACCTAATTCAGGCATATTTTTATCATAATTTTCTATACCAAATTCTTCCGAAAAATTCCTGAGGGGGGTAGCGGCCGGCTGAGGGGGGTAGTAGGTCAGAGCCCCCTCAGCCCCCCCCCCCTTTGCCCATGTCTGTCTGAGGCCTCCATCGATTAACTGTGTGATTTCACAGAAAGCTAAACAGTTTCTAAATGTGGCACCGATTTCATTATAATATCGTTTAGGCCAGTTGGTAGTGGTATAGAATTAAGCTGGTACACATAACTTTGGTTCAACTTCATTTTATGTATTGTGTAAATTTAGCATATTTTTGATCGACCACGCCTGGACGTTCCGGGTAGGGGAGGCACGGCATTACCTGTACGGCGTTCCGGGTTTGTTGGAGAGAATGACCGACCTAATGGATGTTCCGCAGTCTTCCAAACCGGTTGAAATGATGACGCGTAAATCGAGTGTGTGCGGCCCGATGATGCACCGGGAACGAATGACAGACGCAGTTCTGAAGAACATGTGGAAATACATGCAGACTTATTCTGTAAAAGCTTCCGTCACTGTAAGTTAACGGCGTTGGTGCAACGTTTGTTGACGGTTGGTTTGCAGTCTGCAGAGGAACAACTGCCGATCTGGTACGTGATGGACGAGTTTGGCAGCAGAGTGCAGCACTCCGATGAGCCGAACGTACGCATTGTTCCGTTCTACTTTGTGCCGTCCAAAACCTCCTTCAGTCTCATGTTTCTAATTGCAGACGTCAAAACTGAAGGTGCTTCGTTTTCTTCGTTAGAACAGTCACAGACCGGCTTCCAAAAATAGTCAGTGTAGTAAAATCGGAAATGGAGCTGGGTTTATGACAAATTTGGATTGCCTTATACATTGTATGTATCAGGAGCGCGCGAGATTGGATGCGGCAGTACAAAACTATAAATGTATGAAATGTGGAAGCATCACCCTTTTTGTAGTTGTTGTGAGAAGTTGTTTAGGATTTTGGCTGTTTTGAATATATGATTTCTGCTTTATTGAAATAGCTTTATTTATACTTAGTGTTTTAGAAGAAATATCTCGCGACTACGTAGAGTTCTCGCCAATTAGAAACTCTGATTGGAAAGACCTTTACCTACTGCCGTGGTTTGAGCGCGATTTTTCCGATTCATCTAGTGCCAACATCCCTCAGCCTGACTCTTTTTTCCAGGTGTTTGCCAACTTGTTTCGTCATTCTTTACAGATCGCAGTTTCAGCAAGACCGGCAAAACGATGTCCTTCCTGAAGTGGTTCGTTCCGTCGCTGGTACCGCCGGACGAAAACTGAAAGTATTTGCGGAAAGCGATCAGCTCACTTCGCATTTGAATCACCCTGCCTTCGAATTAACCTCCGACCGACAGACTGCCGATGTTTTATGGCTGATGCAACATTTCCATGATTTCAAGTAGTTTATCTGTGTGCTTTTAATGTTTCAACTGTTTTCTTCTCTAGAACCTTGTCAGAAAGGCAACCAGACTGTTTGGTCAACCAGTTTCCCAACGAGCGCGTACTCACTGTCAAAGATCTGTTTGCTGCCACTTTCACTTGGGCATTAGGGGACGGTCTGCAGGATGCTCGGCCATATTGGTACCCTTTCACCTACAACCTTCAGACCGAACTGCCGCAGTTTGTGTCCTTTTTCCAGAACAGACAGAAAAGGTTAGTGCCGTGTAGGTTATGGACTGCAGTTAATGTTTTGATTTTAGCGGAGAAGATAATCACTGGATCATAAAGCCGTGGAATCTAGCAAGAGCGCTGGATATCCATGTTAGCAATAATCTCAGTCAAATCGTCCGTCTCATTGACAGCGGACCTAAGGTCTTGGTCATGGTTGTAGTCTTTTCAATTTAAAGTTAGAGTTTGTTTGGTTTAGATTGCCTCTAAGTATGTTGAGGAGCCAGTGCTGTTCCGACGCGCGGACAACAAAGCTTATGTCAAGTTCGATCTGAGATTCATTGTGGTTCTGCGCAGTGTGCAACCGTTAGAAGCCTACGTTTATAATCGGTTTTGGCTGCGCTTCGCCATCAAGTAACTCACTTCTCTGTTCTAGTACAGCCACTGGAGTAACAAAATCAAAATATGGTACCGCTGCCTTCGAAAATTGCTGGTACTATACGGCGGGAATCTATCGGAACATACATGTAGTTGGGGGGAATGGGGGGTATTTCCCCCCAGGCCCGATTTTCGGAGAAAATCCCCCCCCCAGCCGGATTCTGGTGGGGGGGATTTTTTGAAACCCTATTTTGGGTTTGTAAACCTGCAAACAGGGTTCCAGAAGCCCTGATTAGGGTTTTAGAAACCCAACTTGGGTTCCGGAGCCCTAGTTTGGGTTTCAAAAACCCTAAATAGGGTTCCGGAACCCTGTTTTGGGTTTTGGGTATGTCGGAAGCCCTGTTCATTTGAATTGTTTGTTTACGGTTTTCGACGCGAATTTATTGAGTAGATAGATACTGTAGTGTCATTTTATCGTCCGACTGGTATGGGTATAGTTGCGTCAATTAGTATATCACTTTGGTAGGGTGGCTGATTTGTTTAACTTGAGCGTAACCACAGGTTTAAAGCTCGATTAGAGCATGAACTAATGCTTAAATTAAATCCTCATTCTAAACCTGAGCCCAATACTACGCACAAGCGTAAATATATATCGGTAATTGCGATGTGGGGGGTACTGTCCGAGTACAAAATTTTTGGCAGCTTTTTCACCAAGGGCGTAAGCAGGTGCCGCGTTACGGTAGTTACTTGATTTTCAGGAAAAATTACAGGGCTTCCTATAGAATCCCGCCGTATAGTACTAAACATCAAATGATTTCAAGTTTTTCCCGAACAATACTGCAAATCTTTTCTTTACTGATTAAGAGCCGGTTTTTCAAAGTATCGACTCTTTGGATCTCTCGATCTCAACTTTTTGTCTCCGATTTGGCTAAAATTTTGTATTTTGGTATAATTGACAAAGAAAGACATTTTAGCACCGTCCCGGCTATTTTTTGAGACTCAATTTTTCGACCTAACCTCAGATTTCGGCTTACAACTTGGATTGGATGGATTGTCCGTGGCGGGGCTGTACCCCTGCGTTAGGCCACACTGCGGGCCCATCACGCACACCCACATCCTGCCCTTTCTTTGCTGCCTTCACTGCTAGCGGGCACACATGCTCGGTGTCAGTCCGGGCGGGTCTCAGTGGTAGCTGTCCCGTTCCACATTGTCCCAACACGTATGGTTGCCATTGTAGCTTTAGGTGCTTAGGCAGCTCCAGTCGGTTCCCATTTACCTACTCGCTGTCACCAGCTTTCGGTGCCCTGGTTTGGGCTTTGTGCCGACAACCAACTCTTTGCGGCAAGGAACTTGCCCCGCCGAGTGGATGAACGCACAACCACGAGCACAGTGGCGTTGCGGCCTAGACCACTACACCAACTGTGTCGGCGGCTTACAACTCGGGAACAAATGAACGTAGAAACTGGCGGATTCCGTATTTAGAATAAGAAAAGCGTTCTATTTCAAACGATACCTAACACGAATGGATTCCGATCAAAAAATTTCTTCCTGATCCGATTTGACCCCTCCATCCCCCTATTTTATTGAAAAATTGAGTCTCACAAAAATAGCGGGGAAGGTGCTAAAATGTCTTTTTATGTCAAGTTAAACCAAATTTCAAAATTTTAGCCAAATCGGAGACAAAGTCGAGATTTGTCTAGAGGTTAATGACCAAAAGTGGATATCTTAAAAAAACCGGCTCTCAAATCTTTACAAATCTACATAATTTACTTTGCACTTTTACTGCGACTTGCAGACCGTTTATGTTGGAAAGCCTTGACGACTACGACACTCACTTTACCGTATTCAACTACGATCAGGACGATAAAATTCTACAGGTGATGATATTATAATTTTTGTGTTGTCACTCCCCCTACTCTACTGGTCTTTCAATGCGTGTGTTGTTGGTGTTATTTGTGGTGTGTTGTATTCGGTCTGTTCGTTCACTCCAATGCGCTTCTACAAACCACGGTTCCTGCAGTGGCAGCAAGTGGTGTTATGCAGCGATGCCCTCCGACTGCAGTCAAGCTTCGCGTGGCTGTGTGCTAGCAGGAGCTGCATTCAAACCTTCATGTGACCAACAACCCGGCTGTGTTAAGCGCACTCGTCTAAACAATCCTAACGCCAACGCCGAATACATCTGTTGCTGCAGCCAAGCGCAATGCAATTCACCGGAGCGCTACTTCCCTAACGACTGGTGTCAGTGTAGGACGCGCCGTGACAAAGCTTTGAAAGTTCCCGGGATCTTGGTACTGGTCTTTCCGATAGTCTTCAGTCTGCTGATGTTGGGCACCACCGTGGCGCTCGGTATTCTGGTCTTTGTAGAGGAGAGAAACCGGATGGACAAAGTGGAGAGCGTTGCCTTTGAAGTGATGGATGGCGTGCTGACCGCGTCCTGTCCGAAAGCTGTCGCCGACTGCATCGGCTGCGGGTCGGTTGGCGCCGGCAGAAACCAACTTGTTGTTTGATTTGTCTCTCTTTCTTCTCGCTCTGTTGCTACTGTAGTTAGCGTTGAGAAGTAAACTTTAAAGCTTGGCTAGTTAAGTTTAACTCGATTTAGATGGACTGCGCAGATTTTGTACAACAATTTGAGCAGCAACAGAGACAAAAGTGGCTGGGTGTGCAGAGTCGCTTGTTCGCTATGTTGCGCGAGGTTCTGGACGCGGTCACCAAACTGCCGACGCCCAAGGGTATTGTGCCGAATCCACAATCTAGAGCTATGTACGGAGTGGACGCAATGCTCAGATGGCAGAAAGGTACTTTTTAAACACCGCACTCCGTTCAACTATGAACTGTGTAGACTATCTAGCTAAGGGTGTGTGGCCAATTAGTCCCATGGTAGCCTCTTTTATCCTTGCCTCTTTGCTGCTCCTGCATACGCTACGCGTGCTAACGTATTCAGAGCTTCAAAGATAAGCCTAGCTGGCATTTGACTAAAGATTAACTTTAAGATCCCGACGGCGGTCGTCATATAGAGCCGGTCTTCCTAGAAGCCAATTTTATGCCGGACTGCGAGCGTGCCTGCAACTATTACAGTGATTTCGCTGACACCATGTTTGAACTGATGTTTCTCGACCCTTCTATGCACTCTGAATCTACGAAGTCGGTGGTTACTCAGTTGTGACTGATATTTGCGTCGTTGCAATACTCTGTGCATGTGGTAGCTAGAAATTATGGGTGGCCTTGACATAAATATATTTCTACTTTCAACAACAACAAGACATTTTACGACACGAAGTATCCTACAAAACAGATAACAAGCTAGCGCGTAGAACACATGGTCAATGACAGTTTCCTGGAGGCCATCCTACTTGAGGACAACCGAGTCGGATTCACTTAACCGTTTTTTAGTCTAGTAATCCAGCTCTCAAGTTCGTCGCTTTTACCCAAGTACCACCAAACTGCTTTATTGTATTTGAGGCGACCGACTTGTGCAGGAAATTTCCAAAAGGTGCAGCAGTGGCCGGAGCTTTACCACCCGAATGTGCAGAACCAGCGGGAGCTTTACTCCCAAAAGGGGCAGAACCAGCGGGAGCTTTACCCCCAAATGGTGCAGAACCAGCGGGAGCTTTACTCCCAAAAGGGGCAGAACCAGCGGGAGCTTTACTCCCAAAAGGGGCAGAACCAGCGGGAGCTTTACCCCCAAATGGTGCAGAACCAGCGGGAGCTTTACCCCCGGAAGGTGCAGAAGCTGGAGGAGCTTTACCCCAAAAAGGTGCAGAACCAGCCGGGGCTTTACCCCTAAAAGGTGCAGCGGCAGCAGGCGGACTTTTCCCTTGAAAAGGAGCAGCAGTAGATGGATTTTGTCCTCGAAAAGGAGCAGCAGTAGCCGGATTTTGTCCTCGAAAATGAGCAGCAGTAGCCGGAGCTGTAGCTCTAGAAGCCGGAGCCTGAGTTGGAGCTCTGGAGGCAGTTCCCGGTACAAAGCCCAGAGATGAGACAGTAAGACCAGAGTGGGGATTATGGACAGGCTGTCTGAATGAGGACTGAGTTTTGTGTGGCGCGGCACCCATAGGCAGAACCGGTCCCTTGCCCTTTACAGCGCGCTGAGCCATCGCCGTCTCTCTGCCCAAATGTTCCTTGCTGACCATGTGTGCGTCGTACTCGGCGTTAGTGGCAAAGTTCTTGAAGCAGGTGTGACAATGGTAGCTCAGCTGGGTGTTCTGTTGGTGTTGTTTTGGCGGACTGCTCACCCCAAACTGAGCCGACTGTCCGAGTGGGATGGTGTTGGCTAGAAATGAAACTCTGTAGACATGGATAGTGCCACTAGTTTTAGCTCACCTCCCGTTGCTGAAGCGGTCGAATAGATGCGTTTAGAACGCGCGTTATTAGCAATGGCACTAGATGGACCGGGAGGAAGAGGTTGGTTGCGAGCCACGCACGCCTGCACTTTGGTTATGTGCCACTTGGTATGGATGTGCCTCTGAGCGTCCTCGCGACTCGAGAACTGAACCCCACAGGTATCGCAGCGAGTTGCCAAGCTGCAAACGTAAACATATCAGCTCTTTTGAACTGGTCACACATCACACAGCTCTTGGGAAACTGTAGAAATAGAAAGAAGATTTGATCAATTCATAAACCGGAATGGTCTTTTGCTAGCAAACAAACAAATCAAATGAAACTACTTTTTACACAAAAGTCGACGTCAGATTTGCCAGCATTGGGGGCGGCAAACCAGTTGTCCCGCAGCCACTGTATTTAATGATATTGTTTTCTAAAGTTATATTCGTTCAATTCTTGTATCGCGATCTCTCACTGTGCAATGACTGTCCTGCGAATTTTGATCGTCCATGCGGTGTTCTTCGTACTGCTCGCGCTTGCTCGTAAGCGGCACTTGCGAATAATTTATCAGTACACCGTTTTAACTGGACTGTTGTTTCAGGTCCAGTAGTCAAGCGCCAACTTAGTTTGGTTGAATTAGCCTGTTTCCGACACCCGCATCTGCCTTACTGCAAACCTGATGGCTTAAAGCCGGAAGAAAAAAGTGGACCCGACGTTGAGGTTACGGAGACGCCTGCAGGTGAGAAAAACAATGTCCTTTGTGACACAAAAAACTAAACAGTTGAATTTAAACTGTTTCCATTAGGATAATTAATTACCCAGAAATGCTTATAGTGACAACTCAAACGCCACCCCCTTTCGAAGAATTTACGGAATCTACACCGGCAGAAACAGAACAGACAACTGAATTTACAACGCCGACGGACTTTACAGAGGAGACGACAGAATTTGACCAGTTCACAACTCCAGCAGAAACAGAAGAGACAACTGAGTTCACAACGCCCACAGACTTCACAGAGGAGACGACAGAATTTACCACCGAGCCCACCACTGAATTCACAACTGAACAAACCGAACCAACTACGTTTGAAACCGACTTCACGACCGAGGAACCATTCGATACGACTGAATCAGAACAAAGTGAAGGCGGAATTCCGCACAAGCCATTTACTCTAGTTTCTCATCTCAAAGAAAAGGACATAAAGGAGAGCTGTGACTCATTCAAAGACCAATACGAACTGTACTGCAGAGATCTGACTCTACAGATTCCGCCAATCAGAGAACTGTTCTTCGACTACTGTTTACTGTTCTTCGAGGAGTGTCAGCCAGGAGGACCGGAGCCCGAACTGCCGTCAGAAGAAGACTATTAGACGAACCGGCCGCCGAACCGGTCGCGCCTGATAATAAATGCCTCAAAGAATTTGGCCTAGTCCACTGTTTTGTCTCTTTAAATTTAAAAATAAAGAAAAACTTCTTTCGTAGCTAGACGTTTTCTTAGCGTGTGTTCTAAGGGAGAAAATTGAAAGAATGGCGGCGGCAGGTTGAGCTAAAAGAGGTGACGGAAGGTAGACAGAGACTTACGCCTTTTTCTCAGTAGGCGCCACTTTTTCGAGAACAGGTAAGCCTTTGGCTCTGCGCTGGTGCTGCACGCCCTTGAAATGAGACTTGGCTTGCGACAACGACGTTATCTGCACCGAACACACACTGCAATCCCACTCGGCCGGTCGGGTTTTGTGCTTCTGAAACATAGTATGCTTCGAATCCCATCTCTTCACCATGATGCATCTGCCTGATGCACCACTGTACAATTGTTGTAACACAGCCCTTATGACAGTCAGACATTTAGCGGAATTAGGGTTCTGGTACCGGTGCCGATAGAGTGCAACCTAACCCAATTCATCTGTTTATTCATTGCTAGTTATAACCTACAATAAACCTCCCTTCTCCCTTTAGTAGTAGGGCACTCATATGGTGTGATACTTACGCTCGGACTCTGTAGTGGTAATGGCACCGGTACCGCAAGATAGAAGCTCCAAATGTGACCTCCATAGGCAATTAGGACACCTCCCTCCATAAGACAGGACGGTCTCTCAGCATACATGGGCCGCGGGGGGTTTACCCCCTCCCCTTCGCCGGCCATACCCTCCTCCCGGCGGGAGAAAATTTTCGCTTATTTAAGGCAAAATAGGCGTTTTTTGTACTTTTTTCCGGGGACCCCCGCCCGAGATCTCCAGACCACCCTCCGGATTTTTCCGGCCCATGTATGTCTCTCAGCCCTATGTCCTATGCCTTCAACACTGAAGGTGTAATGATACTCGAGCCGAACATATCGCCCATACATGGGCCAGGGGGGGGTACGGGGGGGGTATACCCCTCCCCCTCGGCCGGCCATACCCCCCCCTCGGCCGTCCATACCACCCCCTCGGCCTTCAACCCCCCCTCCCGGAGGGAGAAAATTTCGCTTATTTAAGGCAAAATAGGCGTTTTTTGGCCTTTTTTCGGGGGGGCCCCCCCCCCCCCCCCCCGAGGTCTCAACCCCCCCACCCCCCCTCCGGATTTTTCCGGCCCATGTATGATATCGCCCGCCAATTTTCTGTAGAGCGACGCTTTTGTAATATACGAGTCAGCACACCGCGTGACATCTTCCAGAGATTGATGCAGGCGGAAGATATCAGGCGGCGTGTTGGTGAGTTAATTACAATACCTGTCGCCTACAGAAAAGTCGCCAGGAATTTTTTCGGCACAAGTATAAATACACCTTAAACGGACACCATAAACCATTCCCATACCATAAGCATACATGGGCCGGGGGTGAGGGAGTTACCCCCTCGGCCGGCCATACACCACTCGCCGAGTTCCGACATTTTATGGAGAACTTTTAAATTGGTTGACCGTTTTTTGGGAAAAACAGAAAATTTCGGCCAGAACATCCCTCCAAAATTTACGCTCCAACCCCCGCCGAAAAAATCACATAACCCCTCCGGGTTTTTCCGGCCCATGAGACAATTAATTGGTCAAAAAAGATGGTCTCACTTATGAAGCGTTTCACTCATACATGGGCCGCGGGGGGTCTGGGGGGTTTGCCCACCCCCCAACTTGGGCTCGACCCCTCCCAAACGACCCCACCCACCTGAACCCGACTTTTGTTCCTGACCCCACCCACCAAAATCGCCGCGACCCCCCCAAACCGGCAGGCCCACCCCAAAATTTTGATTACCCCTAACCAACCCATTTTTCCGGCCCATGTATGGTTTCACTTCACTGTATCTGTATGCCTGACTGTAAGAGCCGCACCCATGCCTAAAAACCATGACAGCATACTAAACCTAAGCTAACTCCTCTACAACAGTCAGGCACTTAAGAAAGCGGTACTGAATCATGGTACCAATGCCGCATACGCTACAACAGCCATGTGGTATCACCACAGTGTTAGAAGATAATGGTACCATGGAGATGGCGTAGTCGCTTATATAGGACGAATTACACTTTTAAGTATGCAATCGTCTCGAACGCATACTTAATCTGATTGACAGGAAAAGCACACCTTGAACATTCTGTTGAGCAAATTTTCGAACCAAATTTTGTCCAGGTCATCCTCCCTCACTTCCTTGTAAGAGGAAAGCGTCTTGACAAAAAACTTTCGAATATTCTGCTCATGTCGTTCACTGAAGTAGTGGGTGATAGAGGGAATAACGCTGCTGAACACCGCATCGCATCTGTAAATCAGAAAACTGGTGCCACAGCCATTACACGGTCAGCACTTACACAGAGCAGTACTCTATGCTACATGACTCGTTGTTGAACCCAGAGCTTTCCTCAAAGCGAGCCATAATACGATCAGAAGGCTGCTCGCCGCCCATATCAATTTTCTCCGATGGTTCAAATCCTTGCTCAACCATTTCTTTTTCTTTTAGCACTTTGGGAACATAGCTCTCTCTCCACACCTTCTCCACCTGGTGTTCCCACTTCTTCCAAGCAAACTCCTCTTCCACGTAGTCTTTGTTGTAAGTGAACGGCTCTTCTTGCGGCTTGCTGCCGCGCTTCGTTGCCGGCAAGTAGTCGCGAGCGAACTTGGGGTCGTAGTCCCAAATGCTGTTCTCGTAGGCTTTATCAAAAACGGCCAGCGAGTAGGGAGAGTAGAAAATCGGGTCGAACACTTCGGGCCCATCGATTCTTTGCAACGCCTCCAAGTCTGCCTTGTCGTAAGCTGGGTGACTGTCGTTTCGTAGAGAGGCGTCCAAGTCCAACGAAAGCAGACTGGGCTTTTCCTTCGGACTGGGAGGTCGAGCTGCAGCACGAACGCCGCGTCGCACATCAACAGGGGCCTCTGCTGGTTCCGAATAGAACGACGACAAATGTCTGTTGAAGTTGTTCATCATAGGCGTGGCGCCCAACAGAGGTGCACGGACGTCTGCCTTGGCAGTGTCCTGACTTTGGCTTTTCAACGCATTCCAAATTTCTGCCGGCGGCTCGCTACCGAAATACTTGCGGAACATTTCCAGCGTAAGCAGACCCTCACGGGAACTCCTGGCGGCAGGGGGCGGTCTGCCGTAGTCTGCCTTGTAGTCGTCCTTGTACGGAGCTAGCTGTGGCTGATCGGACGATTCTGGCGGTTTGTCGAACAACGGAGCACGGCTGGGCCTGTCGAACAAAGGCGCACGGCTTGGCGTGTCGAACAGTGGTTGACGCCGAGAAATTTTAGGAGGAGGCTCGCTACCGTATCCCCGGGCTTCAGAAGAGTAAGCGCCATCGTAATAAGAGTCATAGTCCGACCGATTATAGGAAGAGTGGTCGTAACCAGAGTGGTAGCCTCTACCGTTGTAAGCAGAGGAGTCATCTTCATAGCGACCGGAAGGCCCAGAATGTTGGTAGTCTATGACGATCGGCTCCTTGTTCTGACCGTACCGTGTTGGTTCACGCGATGCTGAATACACACTGGCCGGGGGAGCTCCGTACTGACCTGCACGATAGCCTTGCATCACTGCTAAAAATCGAGATTTGAGATTGATTAAGCGATCTGAACTTAAAGATACCTACAAGCAATGGCGAAAATTTTTTGGATATAATAGAAGGCAGGCAAGCAGATGAGACACTTAGAAAATATTCTGTAGATGAAATATAGTCTTCGTGCAGTAGGCTTGTAGACTTAGGCCAGCATACATGCAAAAGGAGTATCGAGTTTGCATGCCCCCAGTCTACAGACTATGATGGCCAACACACCGAGATTATCGGGAACCCCTCTTCAGAGACCATCTTTCAACCCCTCACATTTTTCATAGATGGGCAGAAAAAATGGTTTGTGGGTAGTCAAAAAACCGAAAAATTGGGGGTGGGCCTAACGAGTTGGAGGTTGCGGTTTTTGGGTGGCTGGTAGGTCGGTGCAGGAAGAAAAATCTGTTTCAGCACCCTCGCTGGCCGGACAACTGTTCAGTTCCCTCGCCGTAATTTTTGGCGATTGTTTAGGAAAATCGGCAATTTTACAGTGTGTCTTAATCAAACTTTTTTCGGGAAATCGATTCGCTCTACCCCCTCGATGGCCAACTCATCTTATCCAGATTTTTCCGGGCCACACATATGCCAGAAAATAATTTTTAGCGATTTTTACCGGTATTTTAGAACACCCACTGTAAAACCCAACTTTTAGCTTCGGTTTTAGGCTTAGGCTTATTTATTATGTTCAGGCTTAGGGACAAGTTTTTATGAAATTTCCGCCATGTGGCGGATAATAGGAGGATTACCTGTTGTTTGGTCATCGTATGTATGTCAATTGGGGAAGGAACTAAGGAACTTCGCACGTTCAATAATTTGACGACGGCAGCTCCGTTGATTTCGGCCCTCTGCAGGCAAAACGGCCTTCGTACGCCTGAACCTAAGTCTCAGATTACAACCCTTACCCTAAGCCAAAGCGTGAAGCATGTAAAAATTAATCCAATAAGGGTGGTTGGGTAAAAAATTCATTCATCAGTCGCTCACTCAAGCTGACGGCGCGTATATAAATCGCCTACCGGAAAAATCAATGCGGTACACTGTGGTACACAATATTTTCGATGTCTGAAATCGCCTACTGGGAATCTGGAAACTTGGAAAGCTGCAATTGCGCAGTAAGGAAAAGAAATACTCAGCGCTAAATTGAAAAGAAGAAATTATTTGAACCGAATCCATACAAAGTCTTGTTATTCCGTTCAACCAGTGTTGTGCCTAGCTCAAATTTTTTTAAGTTCAGTAAGTATTCGCAGTAAGTAAACCTTGATTTTTTGAAACTCGGTAAGTATGTACGAGTAAAGTAAGGAATCGGTAAACTCGATTAATTAGCAAAGGGCCAAAATGAATTCGCTCAAAGGCAACAAAGATGGGCATGAAAGTTGACTTTAAGCACTAACTTTTTGGGTTTGTGTTTCTTCACTCTATAAATTTGATTTACATCATGGACAGTAGAGTGCGAACTGGTATTGGGTATTGGGTATTGGGTATTGGGTGTATTGGGGTGTTTTCCAGGTATTGGGTATTGGGTATTGGGTATTGGGGTTTTTAACCCCCAATACCCAATACTAATTGGGTCAGGTAAAAATATGGAAAAATCGATGTTTACCTGAAAAATTGATCTGAAAAAAATCGAAAAAGTTAGTCGATGATTCGGTTTAGGAAGCTGTATCGCGTTAATGAGCCGTCCATAAACAACATCGTTCGAAAATCCCGATTTTTCGGAGCCTCTCCTCCAAAAATCTAATATAAAAATGGTAACATTTCTAATGTCACCGTAATGTACCAGTACCGTACCCATGGCTATTGCGGTGGTGCACACAATTTCCGGCCATTAGGAAAAAATTCGTCAGAAACAACACGACTGAATTACGAATTAAATACCCAAACCGTTAATTCTGCAAAATTTATGCCCAAAATGACTTCTAAATGCTTTCTGAAAAGCTAATTTTTCAAAATTTTCTCGCCCTGCTTGAGCAGCGGCCCAACCAGGGCTCTTAAAAATTTTAATTGCAGTGCAAAAAATCTTGTGTATGCAACCTGAATGTACCTGTCCAGTGAAATTGCAATTTTTGGCCCAGCTATGCAAGTATTGGGTATTGGGTATTGGGTATTGGGGTATTGGGGGTCTCAGGTATTGGTATTGGGTATTGGGTATTGGGGTATTGGGTTTTTTAGGTATTGTTCGCACTCTAATGGACAGCATCACTTGACCAGTCCTATAAAGTCGCACGCAGCTCATTGTATATTATTTTATTAACGTTTGTTTGTGATGACAACTTTCAATTCAAAGCTTTTTGTTTGTAGTAACTACGTAGCTACTCTGCTACTAATACCTAACCTACCTAACAAAAAAACGGTCAACGGGTTTTATGTATCGCGTAACAATGCTGAGCAATGAAAGCAACCTACCACAGATGCAAAGGCACGGCGACCTTCAGCCATATTTCGTAGAAAGTGGACAGCAAAGTAGCAAACTGCGACGAACTGTTGATGGTTCCGATATGTAAATTATATGCATTCGGTGACCATGGTCCGCCTTCTTCTTGTGCATATTTTCTTGTTTTCCACTTTGTTGGGGCGACGTTTCCATTTTCCGTATTACACATTTTTGCAGCTTTCCAAATTTCCGAATTTTTGGTAGGCGATTTATGTCCGCCCGCAAGCTGACTCGTCCTATCTATCCACCTCGCATAAGGAATTTTTGAACTCACTACCTATATATGAAGTTAGTGGTGATCGTGAAGAGAGTGACCGTCTCCTTTCTCGTGAAAACAAACAGCTGTTGTTAGTTGCAACCCTGACTTGTTGACTGTTTCAATTGCTGCAAACATTTTCTAAAAGTTGAGTATCGGGCCGGGGGCCGGGGTCGCCGCGTCGCGGTCGGGCCGGGCGGCCTGTTGATCTCCCGATCAATATTTAGCAGTATTTAGCTAGCACACAGTAAACATAAATAGCAAATCGAACAAAATTTAGCTGGCCTGTTGTGGGTCAGTGCAGTTATAGCACAGTCTAGTTATAGCACAGTTGCGCAGTTATAGCACAGCAGACGGGATGTTTAGTTATAGCACAGACCGGCTGATGGCCGCAGGCAACAGCGCAGTTATAGCACACGCAGACGCAGCCACGATGAGTGCGTTAGTTTGACAACTGCGAGAGCTCCTGCCTATCGTAGCCACCAAGCTGGCGACTGCCGGCCCATTCTTCCCTTCCCAGCAAACTGCCATTCTTAAACTTGTGTTCTTAAGCCTAAGCCTGATGCTAAGATGGTCAGGATGGTCGGCGTCTGGGGCTCTAACTACAAGAGCGCCAAATTTGAACAGGTGTGGCATCGGCGTCGTAGTTTAGTGGTAGTTGGTGGAAATCTGAACGAACGTACACTATTAATCGATTCCACATCAAGCTAAATAAGCGGGTCTCATCGCAAGGAGTTTTCGTACCACAAAAGCGTATTTTCACACACACCGGCGCCACATGAATTTAGTGGTTGCGTTCTATGTAAATTCTACATACAGCTGCACATATGCATTGGATTGTCAAGCCGGTAATGGATGCGCTCCCTACGAATTCTATGACTAACGGGTACTGTTGATTGGGTATACCGAACCTATACCGAAAAATGGGTATTTTTGTGAATACCTACCCAATAAATACCTACCCATTCCAGGTATTTTAATAAATACCCATACCGGGTATACCGATTATTTTGGGAATACCCAGGTATTTAGGAATCAGTATTTTTTGTTCAGCTTAATGCAATTTTTATTGAAAATTCCCTATGATCACGTTGTTTTCTTTATAATTTTGCATTTTTGGGGCATGCAGAAACACATTCTGTTACGATATCTTTACAAAATATCGAATTTGAAGGATTTTTAGTCTCTGACCCTACTCCCTGTCCCAAACTTGCTTTGTCATTAGAAAGCGTTGGTCTACGTAGTTTTGATGTATGCCGAAAAACACCTACCCATACCGAACGGATTCCTGAAAATCCCATACCCAAACAACAGTACTAAGGGGCCGTCCATAAACTACGACGTTCAGAGAGGGGGGTGGGGTGGGGGTACCCCGAAAAACGTCGCAGAACGTCGGTGGGGGTTGAGGCAAAACGTTGACGTATTTTTGGCCTTTTTTGGTAAGGTTTGACGATTGCAGAATAAGCAAGAATGCAGAGAAAGTCAAACGGTTTTTGACACATTTTTGTAGCTGTACAACATACAGTATGTTAGCGTGATTTGTACAGGGTGTGCAAAAAAAAGAGAAGAGTGCGGGTGAACAATTTGAGAGGCGGCTCGGCCGAACCGGCACCCAGAAAGCCCGAGTACATCGAGAACGACAGAAAAATCTGCCACTACGTCAATCAGTTCCATGATACTTGGCAAGATCTGCGCTCGAGAATGTTTGGAACGCCGGAATTCGTCACCGAACTCAATCGGGAAATGCTGGTTCATTCGGACCGAGTGCAGTACTGCCTTGGAAACTTCCTCAAATCTGTGTAAAATTGTGCTCGCCTACATGTACTGTACATTTTAAACAAGCTGTATATTTATCAAGTTTGATTTTTCAAGTTAATTGTTATTGTTGATCAGAAGAGAGAGAGAAAAAATCAACGGACTGCATTTACTACTGCTTGCTGAGTACCGACGGGCGCATGCAATCATCATCAGCATAATACTTTACAATAGCAGCTGCCGTGGTCGAAATAATGACGTCGGACGGACCGGGTCAACTGTGCTATAACTGCGCTTCGATAATTAGGCGGCGGCCCAGCTGTGCTATAACTGGAACTGTGCTATAACTAAACACTCTACCGTAGCGAGGGCCATTAACTGTGCTATAACTAGACGGCACCCCTGTTGTTAGAGGCAGTTAGTAGTTTACGCACCGTACGCACCGTTCGCACCGTACGCACCGTTACGCACCGTTCGCATCAGCAGCGACCCCAATAGGGCGCCGATCTTTCGGAGTGGTGAATTTGCTTAGATCGATCTGAGAACCGTTCTATTTCAGCTTGCATTAACAAATTACGCGTTTTGGTGGAAAAGTAGCTGGAAAATCAGCTCGTATTAATATTTTAAAAGAAAAAAGCGTAAAAAATCAGGTGTGTGTTACGGCGGCCCCGGCACCCGTGGAAGCGGTGTGTTTGTGGGTTCGAAACCTGTCGAGGCGATGGGAACTAGTGGACACAAAGCCCAACCCAGGCCGTCGAAAGTCAGCAATGGCAAGTAGATAAATGGGGACCAAACCGGCGCTGTCTTGCACCCACCGACAGCAAAAGGGGAGGGTTGTTGTTTAGAAGGCTGCCGGACCTACAACAACAAAATAACAATTCGACAGGACATACAGTGCAGCGGAACCACTGACAGCATCACCAATATCGACTTTGTCCTTGATCTCAGCCGTGAAATAAAAACATTTCGATTGTTGTTAGTTTAATGGTTGCCCCATCAGCGAAACCCATCAGGTCCAATTTTTCGGCCAATCATTTCCCATTTTGGTACTATGTCAATCAGAAAAGGTGCCGACATGAGACGTTTTTTGCCTGACGAAATTGAGACGTTTAGCGATTGGTATAAAGTTTCGCTGATTTTTGATATTGTACCCCGATTTTTGAAACAACCAATCACCTTTCCTTTTTCAGAGCCGATCCTATAAAGTTGTACATACATACATGGTGCATAATATGGTAAATTCGCTTTTCCAATGGTTTTAGATAACAGCAGCTTTGAAAGCATTTTTATACATACTGTAGATTCTCGGGAAGAATATCGGAAGAAAACTAAGTAACAAAAGCACTGCAGTACAGCTACTGTGCGGGAGATGCACCACAGCTAACAGAAAGAAGCTAATACGATGCAAGCATGACAGAAAAAGCAACTACACTAAATGACCAGAAAGCTGCTCTAACTAACCACCAAATCTTTGGGGCGTGCAAAAATTATGTAATGTCATGAGGGGTTGGGAGGTTCGCCAAATGACTACTAATCATTACGGTGGGGGAGGGGGGTTGGCGACTTCATTACGTAATTTTTTTAAAGTGCAGAAATCACTGAAGTGGCCATAATTTTGATTGTTTTTAACGTACAGTACATGTGCATGTAGTTTCGATTTGAAGCCAACACTGACCTTTGACATCATATTAAGAGTTTATAAGGGTATAGCACTTATTTATCGACTCGATCTTTTACAGGATTCGTACTTCGATTTGGATTCGGCTATCGAATTTTTCCCTGACCGGACACCAAATTCTCTGAATTTTCCCTGATTCCCTAAATTATTTAAAATTATGTGAATTTCCATGACTCGCTGACTTTTCCGGTCCCGCACGAACTCTGGTTTATAACTATCGATTATCAGTCAAGGCAGCAGCCCCAAAATCCATGATAAAGCACTTTGGTTTCATTGAATCGGCTCTTTTCCCCTCCATTTGGTGCTGCTCCCTGGCCTGGTGATGATGGCGACAATTTCCGTTTCTGTTCCGTACATTCTGTTTTTACTGATGTTTTCTCGTTAAAAGATTCAATGCACCATGCTACTTTTCCACCAAAACGCGTAATTTGTTAATGCAAGCTGAAATAGAAGGTTCTCTGATCGATCTGAGCAAATTCACCACTCCGAAAGATCGGCGCCCAATTGGGGTCGCTGCTGATGCGAACGGTGCGTAACGGTGCGTACGGTGCGTAACGGTGCGTACGGTGCGTAACGGTGCGTACGGTGCGTAAACTACTAACTGCCGTTGTTAGATTCATTTTGCCAGCGCTTGCTTGTAGCTCTGGAAACGAGTAAAAAACGTCGAAACAACAAAAATTCTAGCTATTTTTGGAATTCCTAATGATTCGAAAGGTGTGCTGATGCAGATCGTCTTTTTTTTCAGACTTTTTGTAGTGTTTTATAGTATATTTTAAGTAAATTAAGTAAATTATTTTTGGTAAGTATAATTTGCAAATTACAATTATAATTGAGTTTTCCTGTTTTCATAGAAATTTAATTCAATTATAATTTACTTACCAAATAATTTACTTGTATTAGTAAATTTCTAAAAAATATAATTAAAATTATAATTATAATTTACTTAGCAATAGTAGTATGCCCCATACATGGGCCGGGGGGGTAAGGGTATACCTCTCCCCCTCGGCCGGCCATACCCCCCCTCGGCCGTCCAAACATACTCTATACCCCCCTCGCCGGCTAACCCCCCCACCCCCCCTCCCGGAGGGAGAAATTTTCGCTTATTTAAGGCAAAATAGGCGTTTTTTGGCCTTTTTTCGGGGACCCCCCCCCCCCCGAGGTCTTCTGCCCCCCCCCTCCTACCCCCCCTCCGGATTTTTCCGGCCCATGTATGGTATGCCCCTGCACATCTCTATTCAACCCCATCTTTTTTGTTGCAAATTCAATCTTAATGGCATGGCGGCATAGTAAGAATAGACTGTCTTTCTATGCATGCATAGTATAGTATGTTGTTGAATATGGTGTCGCGCTAATTTAGAGCCTAGATTGAGATATGGCACGGTTTCGAAAGCGTTCTTGTTGGCGAGACTTACTTGGAAGCACCTTCACAACAGGCAGAAACCTTTTTCCTGACAGAGTTGTTCACAGCCAGTGGCCCGGCCCGGATACAAACAAGCAGCAAGAGTCAAGACACCGCTGAAAATCAAGCAGGAATGAACCCGCGCGTTACACATTCACGGTATCGGACTCTTTTGTAACTGGTTAGAAGCACTTTCATGCGTTCATGCATTTGGAAGACATGTCACTACGGCATTTGGGAAGGTTTAACAAGCTAAAACTGTATTTGGACCGCTTTGGTGCAGAACACTTATACATCGGGCGACTTTGATCAGGAGGTACATATGTAGCACCAAAAGTAAGCATGCAAGTCGCAAATGTCGTACCGTAGCCAAAGAATATTCATCCTGAAAGCCTAACACAAATATACCGCCAAATTCAAAACTACAATTAAAATTGCTGCTGCAGCACTCTGCTTGATTGAAGTTCAAAGTTCTTGTTCGAAGCTCCTCTTACCGGCTAAACTTAGTTCTAATGAACTCTAATTGCACCTTTCTGATTACATGTGTGCAAAAAGGGGTATTACAGATTGTCATATGTGTTTAATTAACTTTATTGACAGCTCCATACCGGCCGGCTTTATCTAAAGCGACGCAGAGAAAGCTTTAAGCTAACGGTGCCTCAGCGTTCTTCTCCAATAAATACCTTATTTAACTCCTTTAGGCGCCCTTTTTATATTCCCCAAAAGCAATAATGATGATTTCGACCAACATGACAGCCTCCGATTTGCTCGCTGCCTCGAACAGCTATTCTCAAGGAAAAGCCACCGCTTTTGTTCTTATTGGCTTAGGCGGCATTCTTTTGAATACGGTTGCGGTCTACGGCCTACGACAGACCGTGAGAATAAACTTCTTCACCTTGTCTTTGATGATCACTCAATGTTGTCTGAACATGATCGGACTCGTTCCCAAAACATTCTACAGTCCCCTGATGATTGCTTGCAGATGCAATCTGCTGGAAGTCGGCGTGTGGCGCAGATTTCCCGGCGCTTTGGTCATTTTCAGTCTGTATTCCGGGTTTGCAGTTCAGGTTGCTATGGCAGCAAACAGAATGATCAGTAATACAGTTGAAGTTCCACTGTACCGGAGCTTTCCACTTAGATTTCCTAGCCCCGGTAATATCCCACTGAGATATTACAAGGACATGGACACTTGTTTCAATTTATATGCCATGGGATATTATTTGGCGGCAATGTTTATGTCAAATTTATAATACTTTTCTTGACGCATGCGCACCGTATCAATGTAACAACATTGTTATGGTTAATATCCAGTGCCGTTTCCAGTTAATATCCGATTGGCTTTGTCGAGTTAATATCCCTGGGATATTAATTGGCAGCAATGTTTTCAATGAGAAATAGAGTGCGAACAAAACCTGAAAAACCCAATACCAATACCTGTTGTCAGTGGATCTTTCCGCCAAAAACAAAATTGATGCACAAAATGGAAAAATGGGCAAAAACAAGGCATTAGTTTGGTTGATTTTGCAATTTAACCATGCAGTGCACCTAGAAAACAAAATTAGACTGTTTGTTTTAAGACGTGCGAGCTCTGTGATGCGCAGCTTGGCTGAAACAACGATAAACAGTTTGTTTTCGGCGCTCGCAGCCCCAACGCGCACAAACGCCGAAAACAATCAGCTTACCGATCTCAAACTGCTCATCAATGCAGGTTACGGTATCTGGAGTGGCGTAGCTGATTTTTCATACACCACCCGTTACCCCCAGCCGGAAAACTGCTGGTTTTAATTATTTCAAAGAAAACCCGGTAACTACTCAGTAAACAATTCAGTAAACTCGGTAAAACCTTCAAGATTCAGAAATATGACACCATTTCTCTGAAAATGTTTACCTGATATAGCTCTTAGCTACTAAAATCCTTTTTCAGTGCTGATTGATGAGTTTAAGATATTGCAGCTCGATTTTTCGACTTTTCAGAATTTGAATGAATGTTTTGTTTAGCGCCATTTCACATTATTATGGTGCTAATTAGATGGATGAAAGGGAGTTCTTAAAATATGCATAGTGACTTGAGGGATCTGGCTTTAGTTCAGACTGATGCAAAAAACGTCAATCAAAAATAATAGCCAATAGTTCCTACCTACTTCTATAGTCTTTGCGTCTGATTATAGCAGTTCTACTGCACAAACAAAGCTTAAGTTATACAACAAGCAGTGAAAATTTGCTAAAAATTGGCAAAAATTGTGTCTTTTCGTCATTAGCAGTTCGATAAATGAAAGAAAAACCGTATATTTTTCGCACAGATGCGGCGAACTACCTATTGCAGAAGCTTTTACCCAGTAAACAACTCAGTAATTTACCGAGTACCGAGTTTACCTTTTATTTTTTTTCTAATTGAGTAATTCAAAAATTGAAACTCGGTATTCAGTAAAAAAAATTAAGAAAAAATTTTACCGGTAGGTAAAAGTACTTACTTTAATTCAAAAATAACTAAGTACCGAGTAACTTTTACTCAGTACTCTCACTTGGAGCAACACAGTAGCATCTGCAAAAGAGCGTTCCCATACAGTCACTGCTTCAATTGTCCAAATCATACCATTCTTTAGTATCGGTTTCATACATGTTATAGGTCATCCGCCGAACGGGTAGAAGGGTTGGGGGTCTGGAACCGAAATTCTGGAGGAGGGGTTGGGTGTACTAAAATCGCTTTTTAAACCGCAAAAATTACAGTTTTGGGCTAAAAAGTCAAAAATAAAAAATAATTAAGGATCAAATACAGCTAAAATCGTCTGCTTTACAGGCGCATTTCCGGCAATTTTACGGTCTGAAATTGTAAAATATTTAAAAAAATAAAAAAGGGTTTCAAACCACTTCGAATCCGGCTGGGGGATTTTCCCTCAAAATCGGGACTGTGGGAATCCCCCTTTCCCCCAACTGGAAATATACATGGTACTGCCACCATATGGTGCCGGTACCTAGGAGGCTCAGTGTCGTTGAGTACTTTTTTGAAGGCCATTTTGGAAAATTTTTTTATTTTATTCACAGTTTTGGAAATTTTGGGGGAAAATGAAACGCTCAAAAAAAGGAATTTAGCCTCAGATATACATTAGCAGTGCAGTTCTATCAATTTCTTTTGCCTATTCTAAGCCTAAAAAGAGGGTTTTGAAGGGCAGCAGCCACTCTGTGAGCAATGCTGAAGGTAGAATATCGACTCTCAGGCTGTAACACTCCCCCCCCCCCCCATGTATGAACCAAAGTATCAGCTTTTTTTGTACTTAAAGTTGCTTCTGATGCATCCTTGCATCTCATACAAGCTATATTTCATGCTAGGAAAAAAATTTTGAAAAAAATTTCTAAATTAAAAATTTTCATAAAAAAAGCTTTTTTTGGCTTTAAAAAATTTTTTTACAACTCTAGGCCTAGGGGAGTGATACCATATATGGTACCGGCACCATAGGTAGCCCCACGTTCGGCGACTGTGGTGGTACCATATCGTACCGCCCCCGAGCGTGGGTGTTCTATGGCGCCGGTACCATAACGGCGTTGTCTGACTGTATAAGAAGCGGACCTGCCCTTTTTTGTAAGCTATAAAATTCATAATATAATTGATACGATATAAGGGAAGGAAGGGTAGCATGTATTCCTACAGTAAACTTGTTTTGTTCTGACTGGCCAGAGGGACTGGTTTTTAATCTGGTTTATAAGATCCAAACTATCGCAGCCACAACGCTACGCTCTAGCACGTGCCTAACTTTTTCATCTTTCTTTCTATAAACATTGTTTCTACTTCAGGGTTATTTTCCAAGTGCGGAAAACTTGTTGTCGCCTGAAGATATCGCAATTGCCCAAGAAGAACGGTTTTGGCTGCCTTGCGAAAACCGTTATACGAACTCTGGGATCCAAACAAGACTTGTGCATGCCCGGTACAGTTTTGTGATCAGTCGATATCGTACTTCAGAAAATACCTGTTGCCCTACATCTGGTCAGGGTTCCTACTTAATTGCTGTCAGTGTTCTGTTGCTGTGCTGTGCTGCACTTCTATGTAAGGTGAAATTTGTGTTTGTTGACCTTGCTTTTACTAGTGACCGACCGCTAGAGACCTGCACGGGGCCGACTTTTTGGCGGCCCGGCCCGGCCCGGATTTTTAAATTTTTAGATGAGTCCTGAAAATGAGCCTGAAAATTGCTGCCGATCAAACTTTGAGGGGGTGTAGTGCATACAACTTCTAGCATGTACGGACGAATATTTTTAGTAAAGTCGCCAACAATGGTAGGCCCGGCCCGGCTTCCATCTCACCCGGCCCGGCTCTAACCTTCACTCGACCCGGCCCGGGCCGACAAATGCAGGTCTCTACCGACCGCCCAGCAGTGTGGTAATAGTCAGTAAGTATTAGAGTGAGTGAGTGCATTGTGTAACAACCGTTAGACCATTTTTAACACCGTGATGATTTTTCTACCAACTATAGGATTTTCGCTTATGTGTAATAAAGCTTTTATACCTTCTGTCTGTCTGCAGTTTTGTCTTAGCCCTTTTGTTTTGTTATCGGCTTCGCAGCATACACAAACTGCCAGTTCGGTTTGACTGGCCCATTGTTCTTTTGTTCCGGTTGTTGCGTTTCATGTGGTGAATAGATTTTTGATTACGTACAGTTATTAAACCTCGTGAATGGAACATCGGACCGTCCAACCATTTATCTTGCTTTAGCGAGTTGTTCCATTTATCGAGGTTCAGCTGAAAAAGGGCAACAACCAACTCGACTATGTGCTGAATAAGTGCAGCTACTGAAAGGCACAAGAATACAGTTTCTGTTCTGAGTGCTAACTTTGAATTTAGTAACGCACATTGTCAAGCTTAAGAGAAAGTGTGGAATAGGGTGTACAAGCCTCATAGGCATCTATCTACATAACAGTTGCAACAAGACAGCTCCTATTTAAACTCCAAATTTTGCTATCAAAAAATTATAAAGTCGTAAAGCAGCTGTAATGAATGACTGACTTCTTCGTTGTTCCATTTAGCGAGTTGTTCCATTTTACGAGGGTTCCATTTGCGAGGTTTGACTGTACTTTATTTCCCGCTTTTTGGCTAAATCTAACGCGACTCTGTTAGAAGGAAAACGGAAGCACCGAAGCCTAAATTGCTGAGACAATTGCTTTGAGGAAATCACGCCTTAAGGAGCTGCTGTGCTTGCTTGCTTGCTAGTCTGTTGTGGCATAATTTTCTGCTGCCGTGTACGTAGCACTAAAGAGAGAAATATTATAGACTATGTCAACATTATACCAATAGCAATTGCAGGTAGGTTCCGTTGAATCATGATTGTGAGCGTTGATGATAGCGAGCACCGCCGCCCTTCATTACCAGTTTTAACGGAACTGGAATAATCTCAGCAGAATAGAACCGCAGGACCCGTTGGTTCAGGAAGGAAAGAATGTACGTCCCGAGTTTAAAAAGACATTCAGACTCACTCGGTTCCTTCAAAATTCACAAACGACCTTGATCCCTGAAATTTGAAGATTGAACTACGTACATACGTCCGTACATACGTACTAAAGAATAGGAGCATGAAAACCAATTCGCAATTACGACAGTCCCCAAGTGAATGGTGTATGATACCGGCTGAATACATCGTTGTTTTCTGGTCAATGCTTTCACTATTTTAGTAGCGAAGTTACGCAATTTCTAATTATATAATAAAAGAATTATATTAGCCACTGTCTGTATGCAAATGTATGTACTGAAATGATGTACGTACAGCAGGTGATAATTATAACATAATCCGGTCGCGTATCAGGGTGTGTAGGGTGGGTACACCCCCTTTGCGGCAGGTTAGGAAGAAAAAC
>JASANB010000787.1:0-62521 GCA_030248155.1 Sabatieria punctata | reverse complement strand
AATAGTGTTGTTATGACTATAGTCAAAGTCAAAGTCATAGTTAATACTTTTTGTGATATCGCAGTCAAACAGACAGGTAGTCAAAGTCAAAGTTTGACTACCTTGGTTACCATAAATACGTAGTCAAACGAAGACCAGGTAGTCAAACCGTTTGACTATGACTACATTTTCTTATAAGCAGCGGCTTTTTAAGCATATTTTCCACATTTCGCAACTAAATATTATATAAATTCGTTTCATTTTTAGCTCTTTAGAAGACAAACAACTCTTTTCTCTAAAAGTGTGAACTGATATGATAACTGGTGTCAGCAGCATACATGTAACAGGGGGTCTGCCCCCACCCGAGACGATTTTCCTGAGTCCCCTCCGATTTTGCTGGCAGATAATTTTTTGAGCAAATTTTAGTGATTTTTTACGATTTCAGACACAAAAAACGGCAAAATCGCCTGCAAAGCAGGATTTTTTAGCTGTATCTCAGCCCAAATTAGCGATTTTTGGCGATTTTTAGCCAAACATGCCCACCGCCGGCACCTATCCCCCCAGTCCCCATCCCCCCTTCGGCGGATGACCTGTTACATGTATGGGTTGTCAGTCAGCAAATCTCTGCTTGATGCAAGGCAAATTAAACAGTTTGGTCAGGGTGAAAATTATGACATACAATACAATACCTCTCTTATGGAGCAAAGAAGAACAAGATAAAAATCAAAAACTACTTTGATTTTACACCATACTAAACCGGGTAGTCGCCTATTTTTTGCGCTGTCTTTCCGAAATATGCTTTTTACATTGAAATTTTTGAAAATTAAACAATTCTGGGTTAATTTGTAGCAGTTAACTATACTGTCTATTTCAAAGTAAACACTATATGCACTCAGTCAAAGTCATTTTTCACTGACACTTGGTGACTGAAGCTTATAAATCGCTGAAAACGTCAATTTTGCCATGTCTCAAAAAGTAGTCAAAGTAGTCAAACCGGTGGCCATGGTAGTCAAACGGTTTGACTACAATATAGTCAAATTTGACTACCTTGGTATTGTACTCAAACGAGTGGTAGTCATAGTCATAGTCAAACGGAAATTTTGGTATTGTAACAACACTAGACTTTAAGGGCCGATTTCGACCCTATGTGGCGCGTCGATATTGCTGATTTCTTGCATGTATGTTGCGCATTTACTGTGCTATATTATATAAAAAATCTGCTTCTGGCCCATCATTCTAATGTACTTAAATTTGGTCAAACGTGTCACCGGGTATGGCAAAAATTCAGTGTTAAACCGCGTTTTTTACCCTAAATTGCGGTACGGAGCTAGATACCGCTTTTTAACGGTGATGTTTGTAATCCTCGGATGGTTCTCGGTCGTTTGGTGGGCTCACGGTCACTGTAACTCTAGATGTCGGCAAGATACAATGACTTGAATGAAGGGACCCAAATTTGCAAATTTCGCTCTGAACCGGTCACTTCAAGGAGGTGGTCAGCAGGCCCATGTGGGCCGATCGGGCTGATACTTGGCGCATCATGGTTTTTCATCAATTACTACTGAACTATCATAGAAATATCGAAATCCGTGATGTGACCCTGTCCAAAGTAGGGAGGTACATTGAATTCTCTCAGAAATTGCGTCTTAAGACATGTTTTTGGTTACTATTGAATCTGAAATGCGACTTTTAAGGCTAATTTTTCGCAAGTTTTTTGCCCTGGTCGCACATAAGCCAACCCAACCTCTTTGAACTGCTAAAGCTGATAATTTCGGTCAATTTTACACTCCAAATATCTGTTAAATAAGTTTTTGAAGGCTAATGTTTCAATATTTTCCCTGTGTAAGAAGTGGTAGGGGTTTCGAACCGGAAATCGGCCTAGCTCGCCCTTGGTTCTGACAGAAACGGTGTGCAGTCCATTATTGAATATATTTACTTACTTAAAAAGGTAAGCAGAAAAGCCAGGCAACTACAAATTCCTGTGTAGGCGTTGTGCATTCAAACAGATAAGTGAAGTAGTGTAGTTTTCTTCACTACTGAAAGGGCTATTTCAAGGTCTGGCACTATCATGTAAAGCAACTTCTTATACGTAAGTACTGTCATACAAAGCAAATAAACCGTCAGTGTGTTGTAGGTAGACTACAGTCCGTAGTACGTAGTTGGCTAGTTTTTCCACAGTTATTATTCTCAGCAGCTACAGTAATTCAGCTAAAAACATACACATTTATTTTACTTCCTTTTGGGGTGAAGTTAGAGTTCAAAAATAAGCATTTTCAACCGAAAAAACACAGAATTGAAATTTGCATTGCATATACTTCATTTTTAGGATTTTTTCTCGATATTCGGTTGCTTCTACCTCCTACTAGCGAATTTTTAAGAAAAGGCCTCTTCAGCTAAAGGGTAACCCCCACCCAACCCCCTAGCAAATGTATGGGCGCAACTAGACCTAAATTTGTAGTAACTACTAACTACAAACTAAAAGAATACTAACTACCTGACTTTTGGGACAAATGAGACTACAAATTAACTCTAACTACAAACCACTGTAAATCCGCTGACTAGAAATTGACCACTACATTTTTTTCGCCCCGAGTTTGTAGTCTCAAATGTTGTATTGTTGACAGTTATTTTATAACATTTTAAGTGAAAATTTTGCAAAAATCGCTAAAAATTTACATATATCACAGTAATTACAAACATTGCTTGGCATCTAGTACATTGATCATCAAATTTAGTTTAGTAGTTGGACTGTAATTATAAGTGCATACATAAATGACAACTATTATATCATCCAATTATTAAGGCTAGATTGTCCACCACCATACATGTAACAGAGAGCGGTCTGCCCAACACTAAAGAGCCAGATCCTTCAATCGGGGACCCTTTTTCGAGACGATTTTTTCGGTCCCACTCTGAGTTTGTGCCAAGTAATTTTTTGAGCAGATTTTTTAGAATTTCAAACACGAAAATTTCTAAAATCTCCTGTAAAAATAAAAGCATTTTAGCTGTATTTGAGCGGAAATTAGCGATTTTTCGCAATTTTTACAATATTTTAGTGTTTTTTAGACCCAAACCCGCCTCCCCCCATAAACCAATGTGCTCATTTTTGCACAGCCCCCACCCCAGGGACTACAAATTGACTACTAACCACTAACTACAAACTGAAAACCCTTAAAGCTTGGACTACTAACCACTAACTACAAACAAAAATTTGGTTGGGAACTAGGTCTAGGCGCAACCCACCATTCAACTTGTTGGTGTTTACGTCAGTGGACTCGCCAAATACATGGAGATTAAAGTGGTCACATGTTTGCTGTTTGTGGTTGTAGCGGTGTGGGCACAAGATGAACTCCATTTTAGTAAGTGCATTAATTTTGTCTGGTGTAAAGTAATCTACATTGTGTCAGTTTGTTTTAGCCGAAGAAGAAACAGAAACTGCTTGGTGAAGCTAAAGATGAAGATAAAAATAAAGAGTTTGTCCAACAACCAATGCCAATGGCTATTACTTGGAAGAGAAACAAACAGCAAGCCTTAAATAGTGGGGGCTCTAGGGAGTCCCCTGGGCGGTCTACGGGGGAGCAGGAAGAGTTAACTGGTAAGTTTTGGCATGTAATATATTGCAAGGCAAAGTATTCTTAACCCATTGGTGTTTAGGAGACTGGCGCTGTAAAAACAAAATCGCCAAAAAGGTCATAGAAGGAGCGGTGCAAGAAACGCCGAATGACTTCAACCGAATCGCTAAAAAAATCTACTATGAAATGAGAAGCATATTCCCGGGCACTCAGTGGCTGTCGCATGCCATGAAGTCCCATCCAGATGCAGTGGCCTACACCTCGAATGCAGTTTGGCACGAAGGCTATGGCTGTGCTTTTGTGGGTTCTAAGTATTTTATACTGGTTGTTCGTGTTGGCAAGAAATAGAAAATTGGTGTGTCAAAATTCAACTACACAGAAAACCCTCTGCACCAGGAATGGACATTTTTCAAAAAATCTCTGCCTGTTTTTTTCAGCTTTTTTCGAAAATCGCGGAAAAATCTTCACCTCAAGTTCTCAGTGTCTTAGTTTTACGATTCCTAATGCTCTCTAGCGCCTTCCTGAGTGTTTTCAGAACAGAAATACACATGTTACACATATATAAACCAAGAAACAGTGCCTGACAGGTCCCATTAAAACAGCTTTACGCAAATTTTCTTACAGCAGTTTGCCTATTTGTTTTAATATGCCAATTTTGGTCTCTTTTGTTCTTTTTCGAACAGTTTTGAGCTAGTCTGCTCAAAGATATATGGTCGCACTTTTGTCAGTCGAATTTCACACGTTTTTGTGTGTACAGTTTTGGAGAACTTCGTATCATGATCAAATTTAGCAAACATTTGGACCAACATCAATTATTCACAATACTTGGCATCATTGATTCAAAATTCCACGTTATGACCAGTAAAAACGCAGTAAAATAGTAGTAAAATTAGTAGAATTATTAATAAAACAAAAATTAGTAAAATCGTAGCTGCTTGGTAGTAAAACAAAAATAAAAATTAAATTGACAGACTGAATTTGTAGTAAATTTAGTAAATAGTAAAATAAAAATCCACTAGTAAAATAACAGTACTATAATTTTTGCATGTGATCGTTCAATTACGGAAACCCTTCAACTACTATTATGAAAATTTAAAACGGATAGCAGATGGCGGGAATCGATTTACTCCTATTCTAGTCCGCACTTTGGAATGACTTCAGAGGGAGACAGCAATTTGCGATCGTTCTCCGTTAGGGAGATCACTCGAATTTCAAATTTTGAACACAGAATTTTGAATGTGGTATCAAACGACGACTGACGATCTCCTGATTATTATTTTACACATCAACATCTAATTACTGCATGTTATATTATTCAACTTTACCTTAGATACGTGTTTTCGGTCTCGAACAAATCCTGTAAAACGTGCGCACCCAAATTGTAGATCTTTAACAAATATGACCAAATCCAGTATCAAACAACTACTTTTGACTTGTACATTATTGTTTTATGCGCCAGCACATCCACAACCAATAACCGGAGAGTGCTGCATAGGGTACCCCTCCAGATAGTGTACCCGGGGTACACTAACTGGCACTTAGTGCCGGATTGTGTACCCGGGGTACACTATTTGGAGACTGGTTTTGTGCCATGGGTGTCCGAAATTTCCAACATTACGGTAGCTTTAAAGCAAGTCTACATATATTTTTGCTCATTTTCAATCGGTTTACTGACGCAAAACTCACAAGAATGAAAACTTTGACCAATCACTCTCATTTACATGGCAGAATCGGTAATCTGGATTGTAAAATTTTATTGTTGCTCAGAAATCGTAAAAACAAACAGTTTAACATGATTTGGCTGAGTGCCAGTTAGTGTACCGGGTACACTAACAGGATCTCATTTTTGTTACGGAAAATGCTAAGTGCTGGTTAGTGTACCCGGGTACCCAATGCAGCACTCTCCGGTACTGCATGCTATCTCAGATTACGCGCTCGTCATATCGCCTTACTTCATCGATTATTCCCCCGGAACCCCCACTTACTAAAACAATCGTAGCATTCGAGTCCGCCGACAGATATGTCTGCCCACGGGCATATGGGTAGATATGACGATTTCCTATCGATTAAGCATAAATATAACAAAATTCGTCCAAGCCCAAGGACGGTGGCCCTTTTTAAAGGAAAATCATCACAATGAAAAAAACAGAAAAAAGAAGTTTTCTAGTCATCTTTTTAAAGACAGCTACCAATTTTACTTTGTCAGTAGGCCTACCTTAGATGCATATTTCGGCGCATTTACTTTTAGAGATCCTAGAACAACAAATTAAAAAAAATAAAAAGAATGAAAATGCGCGATTTCTACATCCCTTACTAAAACAATCGTAGCATTCCAGTCCTCCGACAGATATGTCTGCCCACGGGCATATGGGTAGATATGACGATTAGCTATCGATTAAGCATAAACATAACAATATTCGTACAAGCCCAAGGACGGTGGCCCTTTTGGAACAAAAAATGGCCAAAAATGTACACACTCAAAACACTAATCGGCGCAAGTAGTGATCTCCCTATTTATGGGGACCGCGTTTCATTAATTTACGGTCTGACAAGCACGGATACTGTATTCACAGTCATTCAGACTCGTACAATCATGCAGCGAATTTTGGTGAGCAGGAAAACCTCCAATTTCTTGTTTCAGAATAGTTGATACTTCTGGACAAACGGCCGATTTGCATTGTAGTTATGCATACATACATAAAGCTGTTGTGTTCAGACGCTGCATTTAATTGCTTGCAGTACAGCAGGGATGTGAGGTGGGAAAAAAACACCGGAAAAAAACTGTTTTTTTCCGGAAAAAAACCGGTTTTTTTCCTAAGGGTCGGAAAAAAACATAAATCGCGGAAAAAAACTCAAGCTAAAAATAGCTAATTTACGTCATTTTTCGTTTAAAAAATGGACTTTTGCTATGTATAATAGGCCATGCTGACTCAAAACTGTTAGAAAAACAACAAAAAAGACCAAATTTGGCATGAAAAAACAAAAATGCAAACTGCTGTAAGAAAATTTGCATATAGCGTTATTCATGGAACCTGTCAGGCACTGTTTCATGCCTGTTTCGTGATTTATATCAATGTAACACGTGTATTTCTGGTCTAACAAGACTGAGGAAGGCGCTAGAAAGCGTTAGGAATCATAAAACCAGCCTAGGATACTCAGAACTTGGGCTGGAGTTTTTTTCCGCGATTTAGGAAAAAAACCGGAAAAAAACCGGAAAAAAACTGGAAAAAAACAGGCCGAGGTTTTTTTCGGAAAAATATACAACCCTGCAGTACAGAATCACAATGGTACCTTAACTACGCACACCGACAGGTGGGATTGACCCTTTTATCGCATAAATAACACCGCTGACCTTCCGGACAAGTACACACGGGTTGACCGTCAATCTTGCAAAACACATCGCAGCTCGTACATTCTAAAATCTAGCACATCGTTAGTGATGAGTAGAGTGCGAACTGGTATTGGGGTTTTCGCCCCCATGCATGTCTGTTCAAAAATCATTGGCGCTGGGTACATCCAGCAGCATTATTTTAGAGGCTCTTCGTCCTTTTGCTACTGTACGACTGTTTTTAGCTCTTAAATCCTAGTTGCCTGCTTAAAATTGCGATTTTTAGTCTTCTTATGGAATGAAACCAGAGTGCGAACTGGTATTGGGTATTGGTTATTGGGTGTATTGGGGTGTTTTCCAGGTATTGGGTATTGGGTATGGAGTATTGGTTTTTTATTCCCCAATACACAATACTAATTAGGACCTATAAAAATCGCTGTTGAACTGAAAAACTGACCTGACAAAAATCGAAGATTAACCGATTTACAGTAGGTATAGAAAGTCGTTTTTTCGTTAATAGACCAAATGTTAAGAATGTCTTATACTGTCCGCTTTTCTAAGTAGTACACCAGTAATTAGTTCAATTTCTCTGCTCTTACATTGTATCTAAGATAAAGGTTTGATTCAGTTGAAATTTGTCATTTTTAGTGATACAGATTGTATTAGTACTGTACCCAGGGGGTGCGGGTCTGGTACACCCCTTTCTGGTGGAGTAAGAAGAAAAAAAAGAAAAAATAAGAAACACTGTCATACAGTGTCATACTGTAGATCATGTACGGACTAAAACTGTTAATTTCTGCTTATTTTACCCTCCAGAACGGGTTCTAAATGCTTTCTTGATGGCTAATTTTCAAAATTTTTTTCGCCCTGGTTGGACAATGGCCCAACCAGGCTTCTTCGAAATTTTAATCCCTGTGAAAAAATCCTGTGTACACCACTGCTCACTAAAATGCAATTTTTGGCTCAGTTACGCAAGTATTGGGTATTCGGTATTGGCAATGGGGTGTTGGGTTTTTCAGGTATTGTTCTCACTCTAAACGAAACGAACGAAAAAGGTGTCTCCACGCGTTTCAGGTTTTTTGAAAATTTTCTGGCCATATCCCCCTGGACAGCCACCTGTCAGACAAACGCACCCTCCCACCTGACCGGGCCCGGCTCGGACTTGTTACATAACTAGAATGGAACCTTTCAGTAGAGGATACATACACCAGCAGTTGGCGATATAGCAGTTATCACAGTATTGACCTTTGGGACACGTGCACACAGCTTTACCCCAGCTTTTGCAAAGGCCCATCGATGCACATTCTAGAAAAATGAGCAAATTGCACAGACTAGTCAAAGGTGGTAAATAATACTTGGCAAAGCGCACTTGCAGGCAGTTATAATACTTGCCAGCAATTATAGGACGGTAAGAGCACGTTAAATAGGTTTTTGTTTGAAGTATTTAGCGCCTCTAATACTTACTGATTTTCTTACATTCACGACACAAAATAATTGCAAATTTAATTTAATTCCCGGCGAATTTCAATTAATTATGGCCCAACTTTTCAACTACAATTAAATTAATTTAATTGAATTGAAATTAAAAACGGGCCAATCACGGGAATTTCAATTACAATTAATTTTTTTTACATCGCTAACGTTTACCACTTTTTTGCTTTCCCGTAGGTTGGCCAATTTGGAGAAAGAACCGACAAAAAACCAGCAACACCAATTACAGTCGAAATAACAGGCTTATTTTCTCTTGTGTTAATTTTAGTGAGTGCAAAATAAAAAATAGGATGACAAAAACATACCTTTTGCGGGGGTGCATTGAGCGACAAGTAGAAACATGACAGCCGAAAATAGAGACATTTCAGTCTTCATTCTCTTCTTCGTTTTAGCGCAGTTCGTTTAGGGCTAAAAATCTCTAAAAAATCCTAAAATTAGTCTAAATTACAGCTAAAATCGCTGTTTTAGACGCAACAAGGAGCTAAAGTGTTTTAGCAAGAGCAGAGGGTTGTCTGTAGGGAAGGCTAACCGATTAAACGGCTCTGTGAACAGATTGAGGTGTGTCCTGAGCTGTCCAAAAGGACAAAGAGAGCTTAAGAAAACAAAACAAAAAACTTTAGCATTTTTCGTGTCTTTAAATTTGAAAAAAGTCCATAAAAATGAGACTAAATTTGCGTTCCAGACAAACCAGAGGGGCTTCCGACCTGGGCTTTGTCCGCAGTCGGTGGGTGCAGCCCCTCTGTTGTTGTTGTAACTTTTTGTCCTTTGGACTAGGAGTAGCCAACTGCTATAGAGCTGGAAGAGACACAAGGTCCGGCAGCCTCCTTAACAACAACCAGGGTTGTATATTTTTCCGAAAAAAACCTCGGCCTGTTTTTTTCCAGTTTTTTTCCGGTTTTTTCCTAAATCGCGGAAAAAAACTCCAGCCCAAGTTCTGAGTATCCTAGGCTGGTTTTATGATTCCTAACGCTTTCTAGCGCCTTCCTCAGTCTTGTTAGACCAGAAATACACGTGTTACATTGATATAAATCACGAAACAGGCATGAAACAGTGCCTGACAGGTTCCATAAATAACGCTATATGCAAATTTTCTTACAGCAGTTTGCATTTTTGTTTTTTCATGCCAAATTTGGTCTTTTTTGTTGTTTTTCTAACAGTTTTGAGACAGTATGGCCTATTATACATAGCAAAAGTCCATTTTTTAAACGAAAAATGACGTAAATTAGCTATTTTTAGCTTGAGTTTTTTTCCGCGATTTATGTTTTTTTCCGACCCTTAGGAAAAAAACCGGTTTTTTTCCGGAAAAAAACAGTTTTTTTTCGGTGTTTTTTTCCCACCTCACATCCCTGACAACAACCCTCCGCTTTTGCTGTTGGTGTGTGCAAGACAGCTAAGGTTTGGTTCCCATTTATCTTCTTGCCATTACTGACTTTCGACGACCTGGGTTGGGCTTTGTGTCGACCCACAAACACACCGCTTCCACGGGTGCCGGGGCCGCCGTGACACACGGGATAGCGTAAACTACCCATGGCCAAGACGCGACTAAGCTATAGAAGTATCCTGTGTATGTATTGTATTAAGTGGTGCAGGCAGTACTACTAGGTACAATGTAGCTTGTCTGACCACTGAAAATGAGAAGGCAGCTGACTCTGTGATCAGTTATGAAGATTGTTGCTGCTGCCTCCGAAATTTATTTGGGATCAAAGCCAAGCGTTTGCACTATAAATACAGTGCAGACCTTTTCAGGGAACAAAGTCTATGAACACTGGTGGGATAGTAAATATTTTATGAAGAAATCGTGAGATTTCGGTTCTTATATTTGTCACAATAAACTATTATCAAAACAAATAGTAATAATTGTTTTAAAGATCTATTTTTGTGCAAAATTGACGGAACGGCAGATATTTGAAATTATTCAGAAAGCACGAAATTACTTTCACCAACGCTGTATACTTATTCTGCTGTTTTTGGACGATTTGAAATTACCCATAAAAACTTACACTTTAGCACAGGGAAAACGACTCTTTACAGACGGCTAACGCGATCTGCTAACGCGCGTTAGCAAATCACATAACAAGATCGCGTTTAACGCATCAGCGATGTGCTAACGCGCCCGGGCGCCTCTCACTGCTGAGAAGTTAAACGCGATCTGCTAACGCGCGTTAGCAGATCGCGTTAGCCGTATGGAAAGAGTCGTTTTCCCTGTGTAGTAGACTCTGTTTAGTTTTTCGTAGTTGTACACATAAATTAATCAATCTTCATACATTACTGTATTTTGGAAGTTCAAAGTGCACATCAGCAACGTTTTACACAGATTGCCTGTTTATGCAGGGTGTGCCAAAAAAAAAAAACAACCCAGCAGAGTTTTTGCTGTAGCAACCGCAAATCTCAACCGATTTGAATGAATCCTTTTTTAAATGAAAAATAAATAAATTCTTGAAAGATTGATGTATTATTGGTTGATGTGATTGATCCTTATTAAGATAGCCTTCTTAGTTCCTGAGATATTTGTCATGAAAGTCAAAACAGAGATTTTGGAACTGAATAAGAGTTTAAAGAACAACCCAGCAGATTTTTTACTTTTGCAACCATGAATCTGAACCGACTTGAATGAATCTTTTTTGAATGAAAGACTGATAAATTCTTCAAAGATTGGTGCAATTTTTATTGAGATTCACAATTTAGTTCTTGAGATATTTGCCTTCTAAGTCGAAACAGGCTTTGGCAAAGAACAAGTGCGATTCCGTTGCATTTCATAATAAAGCAGATTTCTACTGCTAGGGCTATGATACTTTAGTGTTGAAGTTAACCGAGTTTCTGTGTCACCAGTAAAGCCTCCAATAGCCCTTAGCAGTAGCAGGAATCTGTTTTATTACAAAGTGCAGAATAATAAAAAAATCGCTCTTGTTCACTGCCAAAATCACTGTTTTGATTTTGAGAGCCAATATCTCAGGAACTAAGCAGAGTATGAAAATTTCAGCAATCTTTTAAGAATTTATTTATCTTTCATTTAAAAAAGGATTAATTCAAATCGGTTGAAATTTCCGGTTGCTACAGTGAAAAATCTGCTGAGTTGTTTTTTGGCACACCCTGTATATAAATAGCTTTGGTGTCGCTGTACAGCTGAGCTGTGTACTCTAACATAGCTTGGCTGTAAAGCGACGCTAAGCTATTCCAAAATGCAATAATGTATGATTAGATTGATTGGCTAGTCACAATCAAAACAACTATGTCTTTGCTTTTTCCCAATTTATGTGTACAAGTATGAAAAACTAGTACCAAGTATTGCCAAAATAACTGGGTCTACTAAGCTGTGAGTTTTCGGGTATTTTCAAATGGTCCAAAAACAGTAGAATAAGAATACAGCGTTGTTCAAAATAATTTTGAGGTTTTCTTTCAGAATAATTTCAAATATCTGCCATTACATCAATTTTTCATAGAATTAATAGATCTTTAAAACAATTATTATTATTATTTGTTTTGTTAATAGTTTATTCACACAAATATAAGAACCGAAATTTGTATATGTTATATACTTTATTGTTTACATTATACAGGGTGTGCCAAAAAAAAACAACCCAGCAGAGTTTTTGCTGTAGCAACCGCAAACCTCAACCGATTTGAATGAATGCTTTTTTAAATGAAAGATAAATAAATTCTTGAAAGATTGATGTACCGTTTATTAAGATAGCCTGCTTAGTTCCTGAGATATTTGTCCTCAAATTCAAAACAGAGATTTTGGCAATGAACAAGAGTGATAAAGAACAGTACAGCAGTTTTTTTACTTTTGTAAACATGAATCTGAACCGATTTGAATGAACCCTTTTTTGAATGAAAGACTGATAAATTCTTCAAAGATTGGTGCAATTTTTATTGAGATTCGCAGTTTAGTTCTTGAGATATTTGCCTTCAAAGTCAAAACAGATTTTGGCAAAGAACAAGAGCGATTCCGTGGCATTTCATAATAAAGCAGATTCCTACTGCTGGGGCTAATGATACTTTAGTGTTGAAGTAAACAGAGTTTCTGTGTCACCTGTGAAGCCTCCAAGAGCCCTTAGCAGTAGCAGGAATCCGTTATATTACGAAGTGCAGAATAATAAAAATATCCCTCTTGTTCACTGCCAAAATCACTGTTTTGATTTTGAGAGCCAATATCTCAGGAACTAAGAAGAGTACATTAATGAAAATTCCAGCAATCTTTTAAGAATTTATTTATCTTTAATCTAAAAAAGGATTCATTCAAATCGGTTGAGATTTGCGGTTGCTACAGCGAAAAATCTGCTGGGTTGTTTTTTTTGGCACACCCTGTATATTGCATCTGTATATTTAAGCGTATGTATCTAACGAATTCTTCATAAGATATTTATTATCTCACCAAACTTCACAGACTTCCCTGAAAACGTTCCCTGAAAACGTCTGCACTGTATTTGTAGTGCAAACGCTCGGCTTTGATCTCAAATAAATTTCGGAGGCAGCAAAACGCAACACAATCACTCAAAGCGAGCACACAATATGAATACAGTACAACACTCAAAACAACCAAATACTCTTCAGTTTGTGTTGTATAGAGTGGTGCAGACAGTACTACTAGCTTGTCTGACCACTGAAAATGAGAAGGCAGCTGACTCTGTGATCAGTTATGCAGATTGCTGCTACTGCCTCCGAAATTTATTTGAGATCAAAGCCCAGCGTTTGCACTACAAATACAGTGCAAACGTTTTCAGGGAACAAAATCCATGAACATTGGTGGGATAGTAAATATTTTATGAATAAATCGTGTGTTACAGACAGTTAAATACAGTACAAATACAATATCTAATGTATACAATAAAATATATAACATAGACAAATTTCGGTTCTTATATTTGTCAGAATAAACTATTAACAAACAAACAATAATAGTTGTGCTGAAGATCTATTAAGTGCAAGATTGATGGAACGGCAGATATTTGAAATTATTCTGAAAGCTCGAAATTATTTTGACAAAGTTGCATTCTTATTCTACTGTTTTTGGACGATTTGAAGATACCCATAAAAACTCACACTTTAGTAGACTCAGTTTAGTTTTTCATACTTGTACACATAAATTAATCAATCTAATCATACATTACTGTATTTTGGATGTTCAAAAATGTTTGAAAGTGCACATCAGCAAAGTTTTAAACAGATTGCCTGTATACATAAAAATAGCTTAGTGTCACTGTACAGCTGAGCCGCGAACTCTTACATAGCTCGGCTGTAAAGCAACCAACGCTAACCTATTCCAAAATGCAATAATGTATGATTAGATTGATTGGCTAGTCACAATCAAAACAACTATCTCTTTGCGTTTGCCCAATTTATGTGTACAAGTATAAAGTATTGTCAAAATTACTGGGTCTACTAAATTGTGAGTTTTTTGGGTATTTTCAGATCGTCCAAAATCAGTAGAATAAGAAAACAGCATTGGTCAAAATAATTTTGAGCTTTTCTTTCAGAATAATTTCAAATATCTGATTATTATATCAATTTTTCACAGAATTAATAGATCTATAAAGTAGTGTTGTTACAATACCAAAATTTCCGTTTGACTATGACTATGACTACTACTCGTTTGAGTACAATACCCAAGTAGTCAAATTTGACTATATTGTAGTCAAACCATTTGACTACCATGGCCACCGGTTTGACTACTTTGACTACTTTTTGAGACATGGGAAAATTGACGTTTTCAGCGATTTTATGACCTTCAGTCACAAAGTGTCAGTCAAAAATGACTTTGACTGAGTGCACAAAGTGTTTAATTTGAAATAAACAGTATAGTTAACTGCTACAAATTAACCCAGAATTGTTTAATTTTTAAAAATTTCAATGTAAAAAGCATCTTTCGGAAAGACAGCGCAAAAATAGGCAAATGCCCGGTTTAGTTTGGAGTAAAATCAAAGTAGTTTTTGATTTTTCTCTTGTTCTTCTTTGCTCCATAAGAGAGGTATTGTACTGTATGTCATAATTTTCTTTCACCCTGACCAAACTGTTTAATTTGCCTTGCATCAAGCAGAGATTTGCTGACTGACAACCCATACAATACATGTAACAGGTCATCCGCCGAAGAGGGGATGGGTGTTGGGGGGTCTGGTGCCGGCGGAGGGATGTTTGGCTAAAAATCGCCAAAAATCGCTAATTTGGGCTGAGATACAGCTAAAAAATCCTGTTTTGCAGGCGATTTTACCATTTTTTGTGTCTGAAATCGTAAAAAATCGCTAAAATTTGCTCAAAAAATTATCTGCCAGCAAAATCAGAGGGGGCTCGGGAAAATCGTCTCGGGAGGGGGTCCGCATCCAAGGGGACTGGCCTAACTCGGGTGGGGGCAGACCCCCTGTTACATGTATGCTGACACCTGTTATCAGTTCACAGTTTTAGAGAAAAGGGTTGTTTGTCTTCTAAAGAGCAAAAAATGAAACGAATTTATAAAATATTTAGTTGCAAACCGTAAAAATGTGGAAAATATGCTTGAAAAGCCGCTGCTTATAGGAAAATGTAGTCATAGTCAAACGGTTTGATTACCTGGTCTTCGTTTGACTACGTATTTATGGTAACCAAGGTAGTCAAACTTTGACTTTGACTACTTGCCCGTTTGACTGCGATATCACAAAAGTATTAACTATGACTTTGACTTTGACTATAGTCATAACAACACTACTATAAAGCAATTATTAATATTTGTTTTGTTAATAGTTTATTCAGACAAATATAGGCACCGAAATTTGTATATGTTTTATATTTTATTGTTTAGATTATATATTGTATTTGTATATTTAAGCGTATGTATCTCACGAATTCTTCATAAGATATTTACTATCTCACCAGTCTTCACAGACTTTTCCCTGAAAACGTCTGCACTATATTTGTAGTGCAAACGCTTGGCTTTGATCCCAAATAAATTTCGGAGGCAGCAGCAGCAATCTGCATAACTGATCACAGAGTCAGCTGCCTTCTCATTTTCAGTGGGCAGACAAGCTAGTAGTACTGTCTGCACCACTCAATACAATACACACTGAAGAGTATTTGGTTGTTTTGAGTGTTGTACTGTATTCATATTGTGTGCTCGCTTTGAGTGATTGTGTTGCGTTTTACTAGTGACCTTACCATAAACTTCTTTCAATACATAGGATACTTCGATAGGTTAAAGGGGCTGCCCCTGCCCCCACCCCTGCAGATAAAGCCCAGCTTGGAAGCCCCTCCACTTTGAAAATGAGGACTCTGTGATTAGGGAACGACCGGAATTCCGATTCCGATTCCGATTCCGATCGGAACTGGCAGTTCCGATTCCGATTCCGATTCCGAACTCAGAGGTCTCGGAATTTTTCGGAACTTTTGCTAAACTTTTAGGAAATCAAACACCATTTCTTGCGTGTCAAATGTAATTGATTTGAATTCATACAGTATGTAGTTGGTTTACTAATTTGTGTTTGCCGCGTTGTACGGTATTGCTGCATTGTCGTCTTGAGAATGTGTCTGGGCTTGCTCTGACCCAGATTTGGGTCGTCGATGTGGTACCGGCAGTGGTAGTTAGCAGTTGAGGGAGTGTTGGTGTTAGTTTGGCTGAGAGCGCCAGTAAAGCTGTTGGCAAGTCTGTGTCGGGCACTTGCTTAGGTCGTCGCGGACCCAGAACAGACGCGAAGGAGCCCAGTCAGTGCAACTCCAGTCAATTGGGCCACAACATCACAACGCCAGTTTCCCACAAGTGGTGCAGAAGCGTAGCGGAACCTAGATGGCACCGACACAGAAGCGCCAGCGCAGCAAGTCAGCCAAGCCTACTGCCAAATCAGCTGCCACTCCAGACACTCATCAGTGAGTTAGTTTAGTTAGTTTCAGTGCTACGTACTAGTTTATGTGCAATGGATAGCGCAACCCCAGATGCACCGTATGCTAATACTAGAGGACGTAGAACGTTTCTGCTAGAGCAGCGCAAGCAACTAGAGCAAACTATCGCGGTGCTTGTAAAGTCAGTACGTGAGTGCGCGCATCGCATTGCAAACGAGACAGGTTTGGCCGAGAGCAGTGAGTTTAGGCAGCTAGTCACGCAGCTCCGTACAGAGGCCGCAAACGCTCAGTCTACCTTTTATTCTTTACGGTCTGATTTACCACCTCTCTTGTTTGAGGATGAGTCTGCAAAGGCTGATTTCGAGTCATTTCTCCAGAAAGGCTCGGTCCTACTAGACGAGGTGAAAGACACTTTTGTAGACTTTAGCAAGCGTTTTATTTTTACTCAAGCACCTGGTGCAATGAGTTCGGCCTCTAGTTTATCTAGTACGTCCGACATGTCCTCGTTGATTACTCTAATGCAGCTTCAGTTGCAACAGAGCATCAAACAACAGGCGGAGAGTGAGCGCAGACACTCTGAGCAGATGACTTTTTTGCAAGCGCAGCACGCCCAGTTAGTGAAAGAGTCTGAAGAGCGGTTTAAGCTAGCTATGTGCAGTTTTGAGAAGTTAGCGACAGACCAGACTCAAGCTCAGAGTGCTCAGGTTGTGCGCTGCCTCCAAGAAGTCGCTAATTTGAACCAGCGATTGGACGGTAATTTAGCTGCACCTACAGTAGCCACTGCGGGCAGAGGCCCAGGCCATAGCAATCAGTCTAGTGAACCTAGTGTTCGGCTACCTAAACTAGAGCTGTCTCATTTTTCGGGCGATGTTTTCGAGTGGCGCGCATTTTGGGCTAGTTTTGAGCAATCTGTGCATAATAATAGTTCGCTTTCGCGCAGCCAAAAATTTACGTATTTACGTTCAGTACTGAGTGGCGCCGCGGCGAGCGTGATAGCCGGTTTAGCAGTTACTGACGAGTCGTACATGCAGGCAGTGGATTTGCTCAAAAAGCACTATGCCGACGAGAACGATCTTATTTCTGCGCACTACAGCGCTCTAGATCAGTTAGCCGCTCCAGCCGATACCTACGATAGTCTGCAGGCTTTTTACATGGCCATAGAAAAGCATGTACGTGGCTTGGAACAGCTCAATCAGACTGCGGGTGGACAGCGCTTTTTAGCAGAGTCACTTACTAAGAAGCTCCCAGCACGCCTTTTGAAGGAGCTTGCAGCCAAATTGCACGGTGAACCTGACCGTCTAAAGTGTCTGAGAGAGTTTTTATTTGCTGAGCTTCAAGCGGTCAAGTTTGTGCGCCAATTTGGGACCGGTTTTTCTAAAGATGGTCTGACCCCCAAGGCAGGAGCAAAGTCTCAGCAGCCAGTTAGCACTACGCACGCGCTGTCGGTTCGAACTGTACCAAAGTGCATTTTTTGCAAAGAGACGCACTACCCAGACCAATGTGCTTCCTATTCTGATTCTAAGAGCAGATTTGAGTTTCTGAAGTCCAATAAACTCTGTTTTCGCTGCTTAAAAAGTCAGCATTCTGCAAATTCGTGTCCTAATCAGAAAAGGAAATGTTTTCACTGCCAGTCTTTGAGTCACCATCGCTCTTTGTGCCCTCAGAAATTTGGTCGTGTCACTGAGAATCAGAAAGGCAGAGAGGCAAAACCTCGAACTGTTACCCGGTCTCTAGCTACTATTGAGACGGCCCCGGGGGAAGACGCAGCGATAGAAAGAAGGACGGGCCCCCCTACAGTAGGTCAGTCTGCCTCTTTGGTTGCGTCAGCCGAAACTACAGTATGTACAGCTACCAGACCGAAGCAACAGGCCTTGTTGTTGACTGCGTTAGCCTTTATTTACAATCTAGACACTAAGGCCAGACAGAAAGTGCGATTATTACTCGATTCAGGCAGTCAAAAAACTTTTCTGTGCAGCAGTATCAGTGATCGATTGAATCTGTCGCATCTTGAGAGAGATGTCTTTTCTGTTGCAGGATTTCGACAAAGGCCCAGATACTGTAGGGCACCGAGAGTTCAGTTTGGGCTTCAGCTGCAAGATGGCTCTTTTAATACGATCGAAGCCACGCTCTGCAATTTCATAACGCAGCCTATTCAGCGTCACCCTATTTTGATTTCAGATTTTCCGACTTTAGCCAAGTACAAATTGGCCGATCCAGTCGAGAATCAGGGCGAGTCGTCCCCAGTCGACGTCCTATTGGGAGCTGACTACTTTTTTCAGATTATTCACATGTCTCCTCTAGTGCAACTTAGTGATTCGCTATTTTTAGTCAGTACTCGGTTGGGCTACATGCCAGCAGGTTCTTTGACAGCAGCCGGGTTGCCAGCTTCTCAGTGCACTAGTTTGTTTACTTCTGTTTACAGTGTCAGCTCCACAGACCTGGACGTGGCCTTGGATCGACTGTGGAAGCTAGATTCAGTCGGTATCACAGAATGTGGTCAGACCACAGATGACGAAATTGCTCAAGAGCAGTTTAACCAGACCGTGCAGTATTTGCCTTCAGAAAGCCGGTATCAAGTGCACTACCCGTTTCGGTTTCAGGAAGTAGAGATCCAGAACAACTACTATTTGTCTCTACACCGGCTTCGGTCTTTGCTCAGTCGTCTGCAGAGCAATCCAGATCTCCTCAGCCAGTATAACCCCTTGCAACCTACCCACCACTATAGTGGCTTCACGACAGCCAAAAAATTTGGCTGTCGTGAAGTAAATTTGGGTTGAATTCCTGTCCGGTGTGGTAGGTAGGGTCAGGGTTTGGCTGCCTCAGGATAGGGGGTTCTCCGATTAAGGAGTCCGAACTTTCTAAAAGCAAAAAATCTGGAAAATTTGGCTGTCGTGAAGATAACGAAGTCGTGATTTTTTTTTTTGGCTGTCGTGAAGTGCGTAAACTTCACGACAGCCAAACAAACGGTATGTTATTTAGGGATAACCGTGTTTTGCAGGAGTACCTGGAACTGGGCATCATAGAGGAAGTGCATGACAGACACAAGGACAGCAACGTACAGTACTACATTCCGCATCACTGTGTGGTCAAATTGTCTAGTGATACCACAAAGTTGCGCATTGTTTTCGATGCGAGTAGCAAGGCCCGCCGTGAGTTTAGCAGTTTGAATGACCTACTGTATTGCGGCCCGGTCGATATGCAAGACATTTGCGGTTTGTTGTTCAGGTTTCGCTTTGGCCGCATAGCACTGCTGAGCGATTTAGAAAAGGCCTTTCTACAGGTGTCTGTCACTCCTTCACAGAGAGATTTTACTCGGTTTCTGTGGGTCAAAAATTTGGCAAATCCGAGTCCAGATCCTTCTAATTTGAAAATTTTTAGATTCGCTCGAGTCAGCTTTGGGATCGTCAGCAGTCCCTTTTTGCTCGCGGCGACTATCCGCCACCATATGCTACGGCCGGATCTTGTTTCAGACGTTTCGCGCCGGATAGTTGATAACATTTACGTGGACAATGTTTTAGTGGCGGTGGATGAAGTCTCAGAGGCTCACAGCTTTTACGCTCAGTCTAAAAAGTTGTTTTCTCTAGCTGGCATGAATCTCAGACAGTGGATTTCAAACGCAGATTCCTTTTTAGCCCAGCTGCCAGAAAAGGACTGTACTCAGAAACGTACTGTAAAGCTTTTGGGTCTGTTTTGGGACTCTAAACAAGACTTGCTTTCGTTGGCCCCGCTTACGTTTTCTGTTTCAGAACCTCTGACCAAAAGAAAACTGTTGTCTATAGTTTCTAGCTTGTACGACCCTCTGGGCTTGGTCTGTCCCCTAGTTACCTTAGCGAAGGTGCTGATTCAAGAGTTGTGGCAGGCAAAGATTGACTGGGACACCGAGCTTACAGAGGAGTGGTCAGTGAAGGGCAAGAAGGCATTGTCTCGTTTGTCAGAAGCAACACAAGTCAGAGTTCCACGTATGATCGCGCCCATGACTAGCTCAGATTCTATTCAGTTACACTGTTTCTCAGATGCGGGCAAGCGATCATACTGTGCTCTTGTTTACGCACGGGTGGAGGCAGTCGATTCAGACGCAATTTCTACATCTCTAATGTTTGCCAAAAATCGACTGGCCCCAACCAAGCAGCTTACACTTCCCAGACTAGAGCTAATGGGAGTTTTGCTAGGTGTACGTCTTCTGAAGTTTGTTTCTTCTCAGCTTCGAGTTTCGATCCAGTCACAGTATCTGTGGACCGATTCGGAGTGCGTCCTCAGTTGGTTGCACTCAGATCGGGTCCTTCCCAAGTGGATACGCAATCGAGTTCGAGAAATAACTGACTATCCAATGGTTGTTTTCAGGTCGGTTCCGGGCAAGGACAATCCCGCAGACGTGCCGACTAAGCCTGAATTTTATCCAGATTTGCCAAATAACCAGTTTTGGTGGCTAGGTCCTCCCTGGTTGAGTTTGTCAGAAGACAGTTGGCCAAAAAACGTTCGTTTTCCGTCACAAATTCTTGCTGAATCTCAATTAGAATTTCAGGAATCTCAGGACTTAGTTTTGAAAGTCACCTTGCCTCAGTGTACACCAGCCACTGTTGTTTTAGACAGATTCTCGAGTTCTACAACGCTTTTTAGAGTTACAGCGTGGGTTTTTGTGGCAGTTCGCAAGTGGAAGGAGCTGATACGTCAGCAGAGAAGGTCGAAGCGTGCCAAGAAAGGGGAAAGGAAGCTACTCCCTTATTTGTCAGTCGAGTCTGTCAGGGACGCTAGCAAGCGTTGGGTTTATTTTGTGCAGCAGGAATGCTTTCAGACTGAGTTTCAGGCACTATTGCAGAAAAAGACCACTTCATTGGTGCGGCAGCTCAATCTGTACATCGATGAGCACAGAATCATTCGCTGTCGAGGCCGCTTTTCTAATGCTAATTTAGCTTTCGATGCCGCAAACCCAATGCTTTTGCCAAAGCACCATCCTTTTACACGGCTTATTATTCTTTCAGTGCACGTACAGTTGCTACACTCAGGACCTAACCAGACTTTAGGACACCTTCGGATGTCGGTTTGGATCCCTCAAGGAAGGGCCACGGTTCGGTCGGTTATCAGACAGTGTCGTACGTGTCAGAAACAGTCAGCTAAGCCGTTTCAACCTCCTCCAGAGCCCCCACTCCCCAGCTCTCGTGTCACGCGTCAGGCCCCATTCCAGTCTACCGGTTTGGACTATTTAGGCCCTTTGTTTATTAGCAGAGCTTCCGGGCCGCTCAAAGTCTGGGTGTGTCTGTTTACTTGCTGTGTGACACGGGCAGTTCATTTAGAGTTGGTGGAGGGATGCGGCACGGACGAATTTCTTGCCGCATTTAAAAGATTTTGTGCGCGCAGAGGGACGCCTCAGTTTATCATTTCAGATAACGGCGCACAGTTCAAGTTGGCCAGTCTTTCTTTGTGTTTTCTGTGGAATCAAACGACCTTAGCAGAGAGCAAATTTTGCCAGTTTCTTTCCTCCCGTGGAATTTCTTGGAAATTCATCCCAGCTCTGTCTCCATGGATGGGAGGTTTCTATGAGAGGCTTGTTCAGACTGTCAAAAGGGCTCTAAAACGGGTGCTCGGATCAAAATTGGTGTCCTATAGCGAACTTTACACTGTGCTAGTAGAGGTTGAAGGAGTGATCAATAGTAGACCTTTAGTCACTCTGTCAGAATCTTTAGAACAATTTCTCACTCCAGCGCATTTGTTGGGAGGTAGCACGCGCTTGTCACTCCCCCCATTGCTGTGCGATTCTGACCCAGAGTTCAAACCTCCTAACCGCGAGACCAAACGTTCACAGCAGTTCAGAGAGTACTGGCAGAGCTCGCAGAAAACTTTGGCCTATTTTTGGCGCGTTTGGAAAGCGGATTATCTTTTGAACTTGCGAGAAATGCACGCTCAACGTTTAGCAAAGAAACCGCGCAGCGTTAATTCGCTTGTTCCACGTGTCGGCACAGTCGTCCTGCTAAAGGACCAGTCTCCTCGAGGCCAGTGGCACTTGGCAAAAATAACAAAATGCATTACAGGCTCTGACGGTCACTGCCGTTCTGTACAAGTTCGGACGGCTAATGGCAAACTGTCTGTTCGGGCTGTCAGACTAATCGTGCCACTAGAAGGCCCTGCTGAAGATTAGTTACACATTGTGTTTTTTCTTTGTTTTAGTAAGAGCGTGTCAGTCGATTCATCTCGGCAAATTGTGGTGCGGGTTGCTGGCGCTCAGCCAGCTGCTGTGGAGTCGCGACAGGGGCGCTCTCGTTCGCGCAGTCCCACTAACCGTCAGTCAAGAGCGGCCAATCGCAGTCCCGAGCGCAACGATGAGGACGACGCCGTCTACTACTGTACCTTCTGTGGCAGAGCCGGGCATCTGGAGCGTTTCTGTCGTTATCGTTTGCGTCAAGTGAGAGGTGCCCGCGTGCAACAAGCTACACCCACTCGGTTCAATCCACAACCAGCGGCCCATCTCATCGCCGAAACTGTATTCCTGTTTCTGCAGTACCAGGGCAGCGGTGGTGCCAGTTTTGCTCGCGGCTCGGGCAGTCAGCAGCGCGGTCAAGGTGGTCGTGGGCGTGCCCGCGCTTGGCGTGGAGGTAGTCGTTCGGGCGGTTCGCAGGCTGGTCGCGACTGATCTGTGATTTACGTGTTTAGGCTTGTTTACTAACTTACATAAAGTTTACTTTCCTTTTGCTTTGACGCCGGAGTGTCAAATGTAATTGATTTGAATTCATACAGTATGTAGTTGGTTTACTAATTTGTGTTTGCCGCGTTGTACGGTATTGCTGCATTGTCGTCTTGAGAATGTGTCTGGGCTTGCTCTGACCCAGATTTGGGTCGTCGATGTGGTACCGGCAGTGGTAATTAGCAGTTGAGGGAGTGTTGGTGTTAGTTTGGCTGAGAGCGCCAGTAAAGCTGTTGGCAAGTCTGTGTCGGGCACTTGCTTAGGTCGTCGCGGACCCAGAACAGACGCGAAGGAGCCCAGTCAGTGCAACTCCAGTCAATTGGGCCACAACATCACAACGCCAGTTTCCCACATTGCGTTCTATTGCGTGTCTTCTTTGCTGTGCAATCGACAATCTGTGTAGTTTAGTAACCCATAACCTACTGCAATCCCACTAAGTAAAAAGTAAAAGTTAGCACCACTCCGTTAGAGGAGGCACTGAGTCTGAAGCACTCGGCAGTCTTCAAACGCCTAAAATATTTTGATCAAAGCCAGTGAACAGACGTTTAAAGTGGCAAAACACATTTCTGAAGGCGACAGAAGTCACTTGAAGCCTGAAAACTAGAGTGCGAACAATACCTGAAAAACCCAATACCCCAATACCAAAACCTGAGACCCCAATACCCAATACCCTATACTTGCGTAACTGAGCCAAAAACTGCATTTCAGTGAAAATGTACATTCCAGTGGTGTACACAGGATTTCTTTCACAGGGATTAAAAATTCGAAAAAGCTTGGTAGGGCCATTGTCCAACTAGGGCGAGATATTTTGAAAAATTAGCCTTTAAGAAAGCATTTAGAAGTCGTTGTGGAGGGTAAAATAAGCAGAAATTAACAGTTTTAGTCCGTACATGATCTACTGTATTACAGTGTTTCTTATTTTCCACGGATTTTTTCTTCTTACTCCACTGGAAAGGGGTGTACCAGACCCGCACCCCCTGGGTACAATACTAATACATTCTGTATCACTAAACTGAGAAATTTCAATTGAATCACAAACGTTTATCTTAGATAAAAACAGAGAAATTGCAGTAATTACTGGTGTATAAGACATTCTTAACCTTTAGTTTATTAACGCAAAAACGGCTTTCTATACCTACTGCACCTAATCATTTGTCAACGTTTTCGATTTTTTTCAGGTCAGTTTTTCAGTTCAACAGTGATTTTAATAGGTCCTATTTCGTATTAGGTATTGGGGCATAAAAAACCCAATACACAATACCAATACCTGGAAAACACCCCAATACACCCAATACCCAATACCAGTTCGCACTCTACTGAAAACGTTGAAGAATTGTTGTTTTTAAAGTATAATTTACGCGCTTTGTATTTTGCCTATTGATGGTTGGCGATTTTACTGCATTGCTATCATTTGACATGGTGATCTGTACTAGATGTTTGCATGGAATTGTAAAGAATGGTTGCATAAACACTGTTTCTTTGCCAAAAACAGGTTATTCCAAAATTTTAAGCCGATTTTCAAAAAAGTTCCGATTCCGAAAAATTCCGATTCGGAACTGTACTTGAGTTCCGATTCCGATTCCGATTCCGATCGGACCCAAAAATCCGGTTCCGGTCGTTCCCTATCTGTGATGACTTATGCAGATTTTTCAATTACTGTTATTTTACTATAGTATAGTAAAACAAAAATTAGTGATACTAGTGCTACTTTACTAGCAGTAAAATAATAGTAAAAAGTAAAATTAAGAGCCAATAGTAATGTAAAAATAAAATTAAATTAACAAAGATCGTCAATAGTAAAATGAAAATTATACTACTATTTTACTAGTTTTTTGTTAATTCCAGCCAAATTCTTGATCTATTTTGCAATAAAGGATGTGTCTGATTTAGCCTGATTTTACGGTTTTTCTAGAGATTTTTAGCCCTAGCAAACTACGCTAAGACGAAGAAGAGAATGAAGACGGAGATGTCTCTGTTTTCGGCTGTCATGTTTCTACTTGTCGCTCAACGCAGTCTAGCAAAAGGTATGTTTTTGTCATCCTATTTTTATCTTGCACTCACTAAATTAACAGAAGAGAAAATAAACATAAGCCTGTTATTTCGACTGTAATTGGTGTTGCTGGTTTTTTGTCGGTTCTTTCTCAAAATTGGCCAACCTACGGGAAAGCAAAAAAAGGATGGTAAACATATCGGAAGGCTGTTTCAGACCCCTTGGAATCACGCTTTGAACCAGTCGCAAAATATAGCCAGAAACTTTTCGATACGTTCAAAACCGGTTCATTTGCGAAAGGTTTATGAGCTGGTTCTTCTAAACATCTCAAGTTTTTGTCACGAATGGATATTTTTCCGAAAAAAACCCTCGGCCTTTTATTTTTCACTTTTTCCGCTTTTTTCCGGTTTTTTTCCTAAATGGCGGAAAAAACTCCAGCTCAAGTTCTGAGTATCCTAGCCTGGTTTTATGATTCCTAACGCTTTCTAGTGCCTTCCTGAGTCTTTTCAGAACAGAAATACCCGTCTTACATGGATATAAATCACGAAACAGGCATGAAACAGTCCCTGACAGGCTCCATCAATAACCTCTATATGCAAATTTTCTTACAGCAGTTTGCCTTTTTGTTTTAAATTGCCAAATTTGGCATTTTCTGTTGTTTTTCTAACAGTTTTGAGCCAGTCTAGCCTATTATACAACTCAAAAGTCCATTCTTTAACTGAAAAATGTCATAAATTAGCTTGAGTTTTTTCCCGCAATTTATGTTTTTCCGACCCTTAGGAAAAAAACCGTTTTTTTTTCGAAAAAAAAACGGAAAAAACACCGGAAAAAAAACACACCTCACATCCCTGGTTTTTGTCTTGGACTAAAATTTTGTGTTTAGTAAAATTTGATAGAAAATTTTTTTTGTCATTTTTGTGAGACTCAATATTTCTACTAAACTTCAGATTTTGGCCTGTAACTCTGGAACAAATGATTGTGGCGTCATACGAATTGCATGTTTAGAACCAGAAGAGCGTTCGCTTTTACGTGAATGAATTTCAGAACAAAATATTTTTCTAACCCTTTTGATCCCCAGTCGTGTTTCTGGCACTTTTATTTCAATAAGGGTGTTATTTGGCCAACCGTCCTCCCTCATGCTATTGATGACGTGCTCTTTCTGTCCTATAATTGCTGGCAAGTATTATAACTGGAAGTGCGCTTTGCCAAGTATAATTTATCACCTTTGACTATACGGCGGGATTCTATCGGAAGCCCTGTAATTTTTCCTGAAAATCAAGTAACTACCGTAACGCGGTACCTGCTTACGGCCCTTGGTGAAAAAGCTGCCGAAAATTTTGTACTCGGACAGTACCCCCGACATCGCAATTACCGATATATATTTACGCTTGTGCGTAGTATTGGGCTCAGGTTTAGAATGAGGATTTAATTTAAGCATTAGTTCATGCTCTAATCGAGCTTTAAACCTGTGGTTACGCTCAAGTTAAACAAATCAGCCACCCTACGAAAGTGATATACTAATTGACGCAACTTTGACGCATACCAGTCGGACGGTAAAATGACACTACAGTATCTATCTACTCAATAAATTCGCGTCGAAAACCGTAAACAAACAATTCAAATGAACAGGGCTTCCGATAGATTCCCGCCGTATAGTCTGTGCAATTTGCTCATTTTTCTAGAATGTGCATCGATGGGCCTTTGCAAGAAATACGGTAAAGCTGTGTGCACTTGTCCCAAAGATCAACTCTGTGATGGCTGCGATAACAACACCTGCTGGTGTACGTATGGTCTACTGAAAGGTTCCATTCTAGTTATGTAACAAGTCCCAGCCGAGCTTGGTCAGGTGGGAGGTTGTCTGCTTGTCTGACAGGTGGCTGTGCAAGGGGTACTGTTGTTTGGTATTGGATTTTGCGTTTGTGTATGTGTATCGCACATTTGCTGTCAAATGTGTATGGTAATTTGTGTATACACATTCAACAAAACAATGTGTATTTTTGTGTATGTGTATTGTATAGAAAATGCAAATTTTTTGGTAGATTTTGAGATAGAATGCTAGGAAAATCAAATCTCTCAATGTCTGCTGCTTGAAACCTTGCATAGCTTTCAAATCGAGTTACTTGGGCCATTTGAAGGCTTTATGAGCAAGCATTTATGTTTATTGCTGCAGCAAAAACACTGAAATTTTACGATTGTGTTCGAAATTTTATCGAATTTTGCTGATCAAATACACATACACAAAAATACACATTTTGAGTAGTGTTTGTGTATGGTAATGTGTATCGGAATTTTCAATGTGTATGTGTATGTGTATGTGTATACACATTGAAAAAATAATGTGTATTTTTGTGAATGGTAAATGTGTATGTGTATACACAAACAACAGTAGAAGGGGATATCGCCAGAAAATTTTCAAAAAACCTGAAAAGCATGGAGACACCTTTTTTGTTCGTTTCATTTAGAGTGCAAACAATACCTGAAAAACCCAATACCCCAATACCAATACCTACAGTGGGAAAATATCGAAATTTTTAAAACATATTAAGATAACCAGCTGCTATTGTTTGCCCAGATTATCAGTGGTGTTTCTCAAACAAACGCAAATACCAATCCCAAATGTGGTTCAACTATCTCTTGGGTGCTTTTCAAAAATGCACGCAGACTGCCCAAATGTTATTTACTGAATGTGCTTAAACGTAAGCAGTAAAGTTAATAAATTATGATGTTCAAATAATCTTGCAGCTCTGGTTGGTCGGAAAAAGCGAAGAGACGATCAACACCGTGCTATTTTGGTCAAGGGCTAGTGGAATCGAACCGCTGAGTGTTGAACAAGATCAGATTCAGATAATGTACTGATCTATTAATTTTGATAATGATCTGCAATAAAAAGCATATCAAGGCATGATACATAGTTACAAGAAAGTATGGTCATTCATAATCACGACTGTAGACACGCGGTCCCGCACGGAAAGGTCACACTGCTAATCAAAAAAATAATATTTCTACTGGTTCCAACTTAACAGCCATCTCTCCATTTCTGGACGATCTGGACATCATCTTTTGAAAGATACTGTAGTGAAGGAAGATGAGTTTATAAAAACTGAATACAACACACTCAGATAAAGAGAACCGTACAGTGAAAATACAGTAATAAACACTCAGATCACAATCATCACTCTGCATCACTCCCCATCACGGATGTCGACTGGGCCTCATCTGTGCCTGACAGCCGGGGAAACTATCTGAATAGATGTGCTCTGCCTCCGCTGACTCGGCGTCTCCAGTAAGCTGCTCTGCACTACTGTTGCTAAGTAAATTTATTTGAAATATAATTTAATTATAATTTACTTAAGAAACAATTTACCTGTAAATTTCTAAAAAATATAATTAAAATTATACTTAAATTTTACTTAAGGCAGAAATTCACTTTTAATATAATTAAAATTATAATTTACTTACCAAATAATTTACTTGTATTAGTAAATTTCTAAAAAATATAATTAAAATTATAATTATAATTTACTTTGCAACAATGCTCTGTACCGACACCATGCTGACTCGATATTTTGCGCACCACGTTTCGACCTTTCTGCGCCTTTGCCTTCAACTAGTGACTTGTCATTGGTGTAACGGAATTCCATCTCCTACAAAGCGAACTCAAATGAAACATTACTCCTCTCCTCTCCTCTCCTCTCCTCTCCTCTCCTCTCCTCTCCTCTCCTCTCCTCTCCTCTCCTCTCCTCTCCTCTCCTCTCCTCTCCTCTCATCTCCTCTCCTCTCCTCTCCTCTCCTCTCCTCTCCTCTCCTCTCCTCTCCTCTCCTCTCCTCTCCTCTCCTCTCCTCTCCTCTCCTCTCCTCTCCTCCTCCCTCTCCTCTCCTCTCCTCTCCTCTCCTCTCCTCTCCTCTCCTCTCCTCTCCTCTCCTCTCCTCTCCTCTCCTCTCCTCTCCTCTCCTCTCCTCTCCTCCCTCTCCTCTCCTCTCCTCTCCTCTCCTCTCCTCTCCTCTCCTCTCCTCTCCTCTCCTCTCCTCTCCTCTCCTCTCCTCTCCTCTCCTCTCCTCTCCTCTCCTCTCCTCTCCTCTCCTCTCCTCTCCTCTCCCTCTCCTCTCCTCTCCTCTCCTCTCCTCTCCTCTCCTCTCCTCTCCTCTCCTCTCCTCTCCTCTCCTCTCCTCTCCTCTCCTCTCCTCTCCTCTCCTCTCCTCTCCTCTCCTCTCCTCTCCTCTCCCTCTCCCCTCCCCTCCTCTCCCCTCCACTCCTCTCCTCTCCTCTCCTCTCCTCTCCTCTCCTCTCCTCTGCTCTCCTCTCCTCTCCTCTCCTCTCCTCTCCTCTCCTCTCCTCTCCTCTCCTCTCCTCTCCTCTCCTCTCCTCTCCTCTGCCCTAACCAATTGCCACCAGCACATAAGTGTTGCCCGCGGCGGAGCGGTTCAGCTGAAGCAAATCCACATATACACGCTCGAAGGCTTCTGTAGGCATTGGCATCTGCTGAACCGCTTAGACGCTGGCAACACTTACAGTCCCGCTCTCAAACAGCTCGACCAACTGCTAGAATTGGACGAGAATTGGGCCAACAACCAAGCATTCTTTGGCATCCGCCCATTTCGTCCTGACCGTTTCGTCCCCTTGCTGTTAGTCCCGGCTGTTTCGTCCCGACCGTTTCGTCCCGGCCAAATTTTAAAGTGACCGTTTGGTCCCGGTTCACAAAGTGAAACATGCACATCCAAAGCGCGAAAACCAAATCGTTCATTCTTTTAAACAGAAGCCAGTCTGTCATACTGTACGTACTCATACAGTAATAAAGCCATGCATAATAGCAGCTGTACACAATAACAATACTATGCTCTGTACGGCCGGGACAGTTGGTGTAATGGTTTAGGCCGCAAAGCCCTATGCCGCGTGGTCAGTGTTGCCAGGTACTAGCCAGTCCAGTATACTACCGCCAGCTCAAAATTATTCTACTTTATACTACAATTTTCGACAATATACTACGTTTGCATACTACAAGCAAAACTGTCAGATCAAAGGTTTGAAGCATAGAAATCTGTTATGTAATTCTGACAGCAATGGCAGAAGCGTTTTTTAATTTCGACTCAAAGAGTTTTTGCACAAGCTAAAGTTTCAATGACTTTACCAGTTTGCATAAGGTTTATACTTCCCGTTCCCCCCAGGGGTAAGCAAGTTCAAATTTAGATGGAAGTGGTTTCGATTCGACTTTTAAAAATACATAGGCTGGGGGCCTAGGGGCCTTACGATCCCAATCCGGCCAAGGCCCTCATCAGGCGTCCAGCCCCCTATCCCCTCTAGATTCTAAACTTCTGAGGCATCATATTCTAACTTTGGACGAACAAAAGTTTTGTACACTTTTTGTACAGTTTGATAAGAAAATCCTTGATAATCAGGTACACACAGGTACAGGTATACCTGATCCACAGTACCGCAAAGAGTTGGTCGTCGGCACAACACAAAGCCCAACTCAGGCCACCGAAAGCCACTGTGTGCCTGGCATTTGACCTCTTGGTAAGTTGTGGCGCACTTGGCATTTGATTTTGCCGCCGCCTTTGCAGTATACTGTAGTTAGCAGCGGGACGAAACGGTCACGCTTAAAAAATGGCCGGGACTAAACGGTTGGGACGAAACAGCCGGGACGAACAGCAAAGGGACAAAACGGTCGGGACGAAACGTCCTACAACCGCATTCTTTGCACGCGATTGTTGGCCCTGTTTATGGGGTGCCGGCTCGGCGTTAATTGCTGTTGGTGTGCTGGCCGATCTGACTGTTGGCCGCTACTTGGTCTTATTGGTCCCTACTAAAGTAAAGTAAAGTTTATTGCACACGAACTTGTTAGTAAGAAGAATGTTCAAAATTGGCGACCAGGACAAAGTCAGAGGCTCCAGTGCAAAGCGGTTTGCTGGCAGTGCACTTACGCAAACCGCAATCCTCGATTACTAATTGTTAGTTTATCCTTAAATACACCCACCGAACGAGCAGCCACCTGCTCTTCCGTTAACAAATTCCAATGGTTCACTACTCTATTTGCAAAGAAATGCTTTTTTACATTGATACGACTACTCTGGACTTTCATGATCTGTGAATGTCCGCGCGATTTTCGCTGATTTAACTCAAAGAAATCGCTATGGTTTAAATCAATTAGTCTATTTTTTATTTTATAACATAGTATTAAATCTGTTTTTACCCTTCGTTTTTCTAACGTTTCAAGTTTCAGTGTTGTAATACGTTCTAAATATGGCCTCTCTGACCAGCCACATCTATAAAATAATCTCCTTGTAAAATATCTTTGTACCCTTTCAATGGCGTCAATATCTTTACATAGACATGGATTCCAAATAGGTGATCCTGATTCCACTATTGGACGAACATAAGTTTTATAGGCCCTCAGTAAGATATCGCTTTGTCGTGTATGAAACCCTCTAAAGATTAAAGCTGATATTTTCATAGCTTTTGCCGATATCCGCTGACAATGTTCAGAGAATTTCAGATTTTTTGGCACGTAATGCCCTAAATCTTTAATCACTTGAAGTGATTGTAGATTAATGTTGTTTATAGAATACTCGAAATCATTTTTATGTTGCCTGTTTGAGATGTGAAGAACCTGGCATTTAGGTTCCGATAAACTTAGCTGCCACTTTCTAGACCACTCAAATACTCTTTCCAAGTCTTGTTGCAGTATACCAGGATCAGTTTCAGGGTTTACCAGTGTTTTGTATAGCTTAACATCATCTGCAAATACTCTTTTAGGCTCTGTCACCGATGTGGTTCGCGTTGAGGGCACGCAATTGATTGCATTGCATTCTAAGCACTGACCGGCGGCCGGTTTACCTAATAAAATTGCGCGCACTGCTTTCTAAGCACTGACCGGCGGCCGGTTTACCTAATTAATAAAATTGCGCGCACTGCTTTCTAAGCACTGACCGGCGGCCGGTTTACCTAATAAAATTGCGCCCACTGCTTTCTAAGCACTGACCGGCGGCCGGTTTACCTAAAAAATTGCGCGGACTGCTTTCTAAGCACTGACCGGCGGCCGGTTTACCTAATAAAATTGCGCCCACTGCTTTCTAAGCACTGACCGGCGGCCGGTTTACCTAAAAAATTGCGCGGACTGCTTTCTAAGCACTGACCGGCGGCCGGTTTACCTAAAAAATTGCGCGGACTGCTTTCTAAGCACTGACCGGCGGCCGGTTTACCTAAAAAATTGCGCGGACTGCTTTCTAAGCACTGACCGGCGGCCGGTTTACCTAAAAAATTGCGCGGACTGCTTTCTAAGCACTGACCGGCGGCCGGTTTACCTAAAAAATTGCGCGGACTGCTTTCTAAGCACTGACCGGCGGCCGGTTTACCTAATAAAATTGCGCGCACTGATTTCTAAGCACCTTTTTTTCCTACCTAGTTCTGTTAAATAACGGTGGCCCTGCTACTATGTCATAAAACATGCTTAAATTGTGTGAAAGTTTTGCAAATTAATTGTAACAGGTGCAGTAGACCTCAGCGGCAGCCGCGCGCAATGCCCCAACGGCGGGCGGTCTGTTGGCGGCGGTGTTGTCGTTTTGTTGTTGGTGTGGGTCATTTGTGGGTCCTGTTGGTGACCCAGCGCGCCTGTTGGCTTCGTTGGCGATATTTGCCAATATTGGCCAATATTGGCTGTTGGTCGAGCTGTTTGAGAGCGGGGCGGGACTGTATGTATGTGCTGGTCTGGTGGCAATTGACCATAAATTTCTTCAATAGCTAACAATTTTTCCATATCAGTAGGCCTACCTTAGATGCATATTTCGACGTATTCACTTTCAGAGATCCTTGCACAGCATAATAAAAAATTGAAGACAAAAAAGAAAAATGTGCTGTCCCGAAATCCCCTAACTGAAACATCCGTAGTATTCGAATGCGCTGACAGATATGTCTGCCCAAGAGGGTACGGGTAGATATGACGATTTACTATAGATTAAGCATAAATACAATTGTATAACAATTTTCGTTCAAGCCTCAGGACTGTGGCCCTCTTTAAACAAAAAATTGGCCAAAAATGATCTACACTTGCAACACTAATCGGCGCAAGTAGTGATCTCCCGAAAGAAGAGGCAAGGATAACGAAAATACTGGATGATGCACTTCAAGTTGGGCGCCGAAATTGATGTACAGCTGTCGCCCAGACCACTATTCTAAGTCCGAGCGGACGCGTATAAAAGAATTGCCTTCTTTTAACACCATTTTGCTGGTGTTTTCAATGAATAATGACACTGAAGTTTTTAATAGTTAGTCAGTAGAAGAGTTATCGCTTTTATTTATTTTTATTTTATTTTGTCGCTTGTCCGCTGAGAGAATGATAGTCGGCCCGACTATAGCGTAGATTCGCATCCTCATTTATCCACCACATTCTGGAGATTTGTTTAAAAAAATTTCGCCAGAGTGCTTGCTTTGCGCCTTGTCAGCAGGCAACACATCTTTCTTCTGTTTTGCTTCCTTCTGTTTGGTGGTCACAGACAAGCAAGTTGATTACTGTTTTATTTCTTCTTTTTCTCCCAGTTACGTTCGTTGCTTTCGCAATTGCTTATCGAAATTTGTGCAAGTTTGATTTTGTTTTCACCATTTTTAATCAGAATATTATGTTTAGATTCTGTTTTTTTGGCATATGTAGCTACGTTGTAGGTTATGTGGACTAAGAAAAAAATAGTGCTGAGAAGCTTAAGCTCACGGTTAAGGTCTGTAGGCCCCGTCGTAGGTTTGTAGCTTTAAGTTTAGGATAGGCCTAGAGTATGTCTTAGTTATAGATGTGCATAGAGCATGCATGTAATGTACTAGGGGTTTGGGGTTACCCCTATGGTGAAAAGTCCAACCGCTACCCATATAGTATATACTCAACAGGGGGGTCCGTACGGAGGGTCTGCCCCTTCCAAAATAGGCCCGACCCCCTCAGATTTTCTGGCAAGCAATTTTTAAGGCAATTTTTTGCAATTTTTTTAGAATTTCAAGACACTGCTACATTTCAGACTTGGGACAGTATTTCGGCGTGACGAATCGAAGTTGGATAGAAGAGATGTATGCATACATGTACTAGTGGGGGGTTTGGGGGGGTTGGGCCCCCCCCCCTGCTGGAAAGGCCAAACCCCCCCCTCACCCCCCCCACCCCCACCCCCCCCCCGAGACAGGTTAAGGGACCCCTCCCCCTGACCAAAAAATACAAGTACTAGTAGTGGCTGCAGTATTAACAAACTGGGTCAGAAATCACTAATTTTTAGCCTAAAATTCACTTGAAAAGCCTTTGGAAACCGAATTTGGCGTTTCCACTGCCGATATTTAAGAAAAATCGGTGTTTTTGGAAGCTCTTTTTGTCATTTTTTGCTTGTTTTTAGCTTTAAAACGCTATTTGGCAGCTTAAAATAGCGATTTTTAGCGTCCTTACTGAGAAAAACGTGCTAAAAACGCATTTCTAGGCGTTTTGGAGCTTTTTGAAATTTGGGACCCCCCACCTGGGCGAAACCCCCCCCTCGACCCCCCACCTGAGGAAAAAACCCCCCCCTACCCCCCTCCCCCCAGGTCGGCCCGGAGCTGTTACATGTATGGATGTATGAATATGTAGAGAGCATATGGGAGAAGTATGGCGGTTAGAAAACTTGAAATCGTGGCAAGCTGAAGGGCAATCGGGTTTTCACGTGGGCAACAGCTGTACCAGTGTGGTGCACTTTTTATCTAGGTAACTAGGTATAGCTAGTATTACCTAGTTAATATGCGGGAAAAGTACCTAGATTTACTTTACCTAGTTGCTGGTTACTCTATTTTACCTAGTTTTACTTTACCTAGTTTTAAATCCACATAACTAGGTACTTCTAGGTAGAACAAGTTTACCTAGTTTGATATTTTCAGTTTTACTTGGCTTTTTCAGTCAGCAAACCTTCAAATTTCCGGCTTTCCCACAATTACAGTGGCCCAGAGAATGAATTTCTGATTTATTTGATCAATAAAATACAAATATTTACTTAAAATGTGTCAAATTTCGTAAATTTTAACTCCTCTAACTTCATCATTGTTCTATTGAACCAAAACTAATATTTTGACTTGATTTCGAGCGTTTTAGGTTTACCTAGTATTACCTAGTTTTTCTGGGCTTTACCTAGTATTACTTTACCTAGTTTCTTAGCTGAGAACTTTACCTAGTATTACTTTACCTAGTTTTTTAGGTGACAACTTTACCTAGTATTACTTTACCTAGTTTCAAATTTTCAAAATGCACCACACTGAGCTGTACACGGTCGGAATGTAGTGCATCGTCCAGTAGTTTCGCTGTCGTTTGATCCACAAAGAAATTTCAAATTTTCTAGTGTCTGTCTAGCTTTTTCTAAACGATTTATGTTGCGGACGAGTATGCATGGATGTGTATGTTATTGTAAGCCAAGCTCAACAAAACAAACTATGCATATAACAGGTCATCCGCCAACAGGGGGCCGAAATTAGCGATTTTTGACGATTTTTAGCTGAAGAAGTGTAATTTTTTGCGATTTTGAGTGTTTTAGTGCCCAACCCCCTCCTAGAATTTGGGCTCACACCCCCGGCCGGCGCCAGACGCCCCAAACCCCCACCCCTTCGGCGGATGACCGTTACATGTATGATCCAATCCGGTCATAAGTCGTTTGCGATTCGGCAGCTATCATACTTACTAGAAGAATTAATGGTAAAGTAGCTAACTGTTCTCTCTCCCAGTGTTTCAGAATGGCAGCGGCTGAGATTCTGCGTTTACCCGATGAGCTACTGACCAACATATTGAGTCTGATCGGAGACATTCCTCAGAAATGCCTCCTGCAGCTAGTTTGCCGTCACTTCGAGCTTCTCTTGAAAGACTCGTCCAGCTGGAAAAGAAATCGCTCACTCGAGTTGTTCATGCATTGTCTCCCGGACCAAATAGGTATTCATTAGTTTGTTCTGTTTTACCTTAGCTAATAGCTTTATCAAAAGCTTATCTTTATCTATATACTGTACATTGTAAAATCTTTTATATGAGCAGGCATTAGGTATCATATGCACATGTAACAGGTCATCCACCGAAGGGGGAGTGGGTTGCAGACATGGGCAAAGGGGGGCTGAGGGGGTTGCCCCCCTCAGGCTCTGACCTACCCCCTCAGCCGGCCGCTACCCCCTCAGGAATTTTTTGGAGCATTTTGTATAGAAAATTATGATAAAAATATGGCTGGATTAGGTGTCAAAGAGCTCAGGATAGCTTATTTTAATGAAAAATAAGCCAAAAAACCTTGATTTTAGCCAAAAATCGGAATTTTTGGCTTACCACCCCTCAGCCCCCCCCCCTCAGGCGCTCCTAGCCCCTTCAGCCCCCCTCAGGAATTGAAAATTCTAGCCCCCCTCAGCCAAAATGCTAGCCCATGTCTGGTGGGTTGGGGTCTGAGCCCAAATTTTGGGAGGGGGTTGTGCACTAAAAACGCTCAAAAATCCCGAAAATCACAATTTTCGACTAAAAACCGTAAAAAATCGATGAACTCGCAATTTTTCGGCTACAAATCGTCAAAAATCGCTAATTTTGGCTGAAATACAGCTAAAAGTGCTGTTTTACAGGCGATTTTGACAATTGCATCTGAAATCGCAAAAAACTGCAAAATTTGCTCAAGGAATTACTTGGGGGTCGGAACAATGGTCTTGGGGGGGGGTCTGGCCTAGGTTGGTTGGGGGCAGACCGCCTGTTACATGTATGCTTTGTATACTGTATGTATGTTTGGATATACAAGTCCACACTACTTCCAGGACCAGTCTCTTACCGCTTTTCCAAGATCAACAGCGCTAGAATGGCCCCCGAGAAGTGGTCAGAGGCTGTTGATGCGTTGCTGAAGCGCACTGTGATCTGCTCCTTGCGCATTCATGTAGGCTATCCCACCAATTTCGTTGCGGTCTTCACTGACCTGCAGAAGGTCTTCTTCAAGCACACTGACAAGGTGAAACTGCACACTCTGGAGTTCAGCAGACGTCAATCGGCCTTTCTCTCGGCTTACCCGTTCATCAGCACTCTGGTTAAGATGACAGCTCCTTGGCTACACACACTCACTCTCTCGCTAGCTGATGTCGATGTGGCTTCCTCCAATGTCTGGCAGCTGTTGGCGTGTTGTCGACGATTGCGTTCTCTCAGCTTGACCACTGGCGCAGTCCTGGTGGATGTCCAGATCTCTAAGGCTGCGTCGCTCATAGCGGCACCACCGAACAATGTGGACCTGTCTCATCTGTTCACCTTGTTTCCACTGGACTGGCGACACTTGGCAATGGTGGTCAATGCTGCTGCTGCTTTTGGTGCAGGCCTGCACACGCTCTGCTTGGTCAACTATGGCAATGCTCATGATGCAATTACACTGGGTCAACTGTGCAAACTGCTGACTAAGCCGGCACGACAAGCGCTTACCAACTTGACTCTACTGGAGAGTAGAGATCAAGGAGATGGCATGATCTTCAAGGATCTGCCTCAGCTGGCCGCAATGTTCCCCAATGTACGATCTCTGGTTTGCTATGCTGGTAACAGAACCAGTGCCTGTGATGCTGAGGTGAGTGGCAGTGGTCAACACATCCGATCCGATCTGGCGGGGGCTGTATGTACAGCCCTACGATCATGGTCCATTTCGTGACCCCTGATATCGTCATCTCAGACGTTTGCCCTTCTATCACTGCCAAGCCACTCTGGCCATGCTGTTGGGCGCCAGGTACTAAGAGAGTGCCTGGCGTGGTGATGTCATGGTGCTGTCAGCTCCCAACGGCCGCCCGGCCACTGACACTAAACCGGTATCAGCCTTATTGCTGGTCTCTCAGACGGCTCCTGACGTCGTTGATCTTCCCTCCAATGCGGCATGCTTTTTCGAGCAGCTTTCGGTGCAACGGCAGATTCAGTTGGTTCCCATTTTACCTACTCACTGTAACCAGTTTTCGGTTTGTGGAGCTTTATGCCGACAACCAACTCTTTGCGGCAAGAAACTTGCCCCACCGAGTGGATGAGTGCACGACATCGCGCACAGTGGCCATGCGGCCTAAACCACTACACCAACTGAGCCGGCATGGTCAACAACTACAGGGTGTCTGTCTATACTAGAGAGAGAGAGAGATGGAGGACGTATTAGGGCAAAACCGGATACATGGATCCGATCTGGGCCATGTCATGCATGTAGTTAGGCGCAGACAGGGGCCAGCATTTCGGCTGAGGGGGTGGTAAGGCCGGCACAGTTGGTGTAGTGGTTTAGGCCGCATAGCTACTGTCCGCGACATCGTGCGCTCATCCTCTCGCCGCGGCAAGTTTCTTGCCGCAAAGAGTTGGTCGTCGGCACAACACTCCACCCAGGCCACCGAAAGCTGGTTACAGTGAGTAGGTAAAACAGGAACCGACTGGATCTGCCATTGCACCGAAAGCCACTCCCCAAAGCATGGTTGTGTTGGAGGAAAGAAGATCAAGGACATCAGGAGCTGTGTGAGATACCAGCAATAAGGCCTATACCGGTTGAGTCCATAGGAGGGCCGGGCGGCCGTTGGGAGCTGACAGCACCGTGCTGGTCACGGTCCGTGCCAGGCACTCTGTTAGTTACTGGCACCCAACAGCATGGCTTGGCTAGGAGTGGCTTGGCAGTGAAAGAAGGGCAAACGTCCGAGATGACGATATAAGGGGTAACGAAATGGACCGTGCAGGTCTGATCCTAGGGCTGTACATTGTACGCCCCCACCACATCGGATCAGATCGGATCAAGGGGGTGGTAAATTTCCGAATCCTAAGGGGAGCGGGGGTCTCGGGGATTGAGGCGATGGTAAGCTAAAAGCATTTTGAGGCGTTTTGGAGCTTTTTGAAATTTTGGAGCCCCCACCCTCTGGGCGAAACCCCCTCCCCCAGGTCGGCACGGAGCTGTTACATGTATCGTCTCCAGTTCCCCAGGTACTATAAATAGGGGTTACTATAACAGTATTCGGTATACGTTTTGTACTAACTGGCATAAGTTTAGATCGAGGCCAGTATAAGGGGCTTTTTCGATGCTTTGCTCGGTGACCGGCAGAAACGAGAAGTTCGGCTGGAGTGGCTCTGCTGTGGGGAGAGAGAGTCCTTCCTCCATCAGCTGATGGTCTGCTGTGCCCGTTCTCAGATCAACCTTCAACTCGGCACAGCCAGGGAGCCGTTCTTTGCCATTCTCCATAGACACGGACACTCTCTGGAGATTTCAGAGGTGATCGAGGTGCAGGATGAGCCACTTGTATTGGAGGAGCCAGGGGAGCCTGACGTTGAGTTTAAAGACGGACAAGACATAATCGCTATCCAGTACGTGCAGTACTATGATCAGCCATAGAATGCTAAATGACCATTTAGATTTTTACTCTTTGTTTTTTTGTCTCTGTTGTTTTTTGTCTCTGTTGTTCTGTGTTCCACCAGTTGCTCAATACTGTTTTTGAGCCTTTACATAATTCTGTTATGTCTACAGCATTTTGTTGCATATTCCGTTATTGGTTGAGTTGAGAAGTTGCCAAACCTATCATAAAATATAACGTACTGATTTGAGAGTCAGTCTTTGATTTGGGTATTGAGACTCTGATTGATTGACTATGAAAATTGAAACTTTGGCTCAACACACATGCATAAGATCCCTTCCAACTGCAAAGATTCGTGTATTTGTGACTCCAGCCTTCTGATAGAAATGTTCACGAGCCTGAAAAAGCTCAGCTCGGCTCGCGAGCCCAGATCGAGCAAGCTTATCAAGGTTAGAAAGCTCGCGGTCCGAGCCGAGCCCAGAACGCGCTCCAAACTTAAAAATGTGTAAAATTTAATTAAATTATGAAAAAATTGGGCTTTTGTATGTAAAACTCGTTTAATTTCAATGTCTGTTGCATTATTTTAAGCTATCAAACCGAAAAAATCGCCTAATTAGTGAGGAAAGGCCTGAAGTATTGATTTTACGGTCTTCCTTTTCAATTTTTTCGAGCTTTCCGCCAAATTTAAAGCTCGCAAGCCGAGCTCGAGCAAGCTTTGCGGTGCGCACAAACGAGCTGAAACGAGCTAACCTGAGCTCACAATCGAGCCGAGCCGAGCCGCGATTTTTAGGCTCGTGAACATCTTCTACCTTCTGAAAATGGGTCCGCTTAAAACTATGGCACAAAAATTTCCAACTCCAATTTCTAACCTACCAGTTCAGTTGGAGTAAAAACCTATAAGGCGCCGTTCAGAAACTACGACGTTAAAAAATTCAAATTTTTGGACCCCCACCAATGTGCACAACCTCTCTAAAAACTACGACGTTTTTGGCTGACGTCCCCCCAACATCGATGTTTCCGAAACCAACCCCCACCCCCAGCGACGTTATCCGACGTTCAAACCAGCCGCCCACCCCAGGGCTGTTGGGTCGGTTTTTTCTCGGTTATTTTCGTTTTTTTTTTCGAAAAAAAACCGGTTTTTTTCCTAGGGCTCGGAAAAAAACTAAAATGCGGAAAAGAACTCAAGCAAGTTTTTAAAGGAAATAGGCACAATAACTGGTTAAATTTGCTTCAAATGCTTTGAAATTACGTTAAAAGAAGCATTTTCCTGGCATAACTTAGCTGTTTTTGGCAAAAAGTACTGGTACCATTTTCAGGCAACTTTTATTATTGTATTTTTGTTGATTTAAAATCAAATTACTACTCTAAAAGATGCAATTAGTGCATATCGAAATAGAACTCACGCAATCTCGTTGAATTCTGCAATAAGAAGCGATTGGTAAAAATTTTTTCTGTCATCTCGGAAAATAACTTTTGGAAAAAACCGGAAAAAACTGAAAAAAAACCGAAAAAAAAACCGGCTTTAGTTTTTTCCGGAAAACAAACAGCCCTGGCCCACCCACACCCTCCCTCTCTGTAGTTTATCGACGGCCCCTAACGCGGAAAAAACTTAAACAAGTCTTAAAGGAAATTGTCACAATGACTGCATAAAATCGCTTCAATTGCTGTGAATTTACGTTAGAAGGCTTCCAAGCATTTTCTTAGCACAACTTAGCTATTTTTGCCAAAAATGCTGTACCATTTTCGGCAACCTTTAATATTTTATTTTTGGATATGTAAATGTAACTTATGAAGTGTAATGAACTTGCTCTAATGTTTCCTGCAAAGTTTATAGAGCAAATTGGACATTGTGTGGAAAACTGTGAGTTACTTTGTGTTCAAATTTCGTGCACTGAGCAGAATGAAGCCGTCTTGAGAAAATGAGAGTTATACTCAAGATCTGTTTTTTTCTGATCTGCTCAGTTGAAAGTCAGATGTTCGGGAAATCTTCATCTTCTCAAAACTGAATCTAGAAGGTGAATGAATGGCCGAGCCCACAAAATTACTTTAAGGAATGAAGTGGTTGAGACACAGCACTCTCTTTCTCAGAGCCAGAATGATAAACTTCTTTTGATCCTTGATTGCAGGTCAAAGGTACTTAATCAATTCTTTGGACAGCGCTTGTTTGGCTTACATGTCGAACTGCCAGAACACACTATAATGGATATGACTTTGGTATTGTAAACAAAATCCATAAAAATGGCCCAGTAGTGTGCTTAGAAGTGAAGTAAAAAAAGTGATGTTGTTTTTATCCGTACAGTATGTAATCCGCGTTTCATTCTTTTGTATGATTGGTTGTGTGTTGCTCAGCCCATAACTAATGTCACTGGTGTTGCTTGTGTTACTGTTTGAGTGCGCTGACGCTACTAATCCCCCTCTTACTTGTTACACCAATCACACTAAACGTCACGTTCACTGCAAGAACGCCAAGCAATGCTTCAACTACTTTCTTGACCAAAAGCTGGGAAGAAGTGGCTGCGACGAACTTGAAGGCAATTGCCGAGGTGTGGTCGGAACGAACTGTACCAATGATGGTTTCGTGTCGGTGTGCTGCTGCAGTAAATCCTTGTGCAATGACCAAACTCTCAACCCCTCTCTTTTCATGCCCACCACCCTCACCACAGCTACAGCAACTGGAACAGCTACTACAACTACCACCACTACCACAGCCCCAACAACCACAACCGACACACCCACAACCACAACTGACGCAACAACAACCACAACACTAGCAGAATCTACCTCTACTACTACAACTACAACAGCGACAACCAATAGCTCAGCTGCATCATCATCATCATCATCATCAGCGACAGTATCTGCAACCAACAGACCAGCTGCATTGTCTACTGGAAATGCAACCACCGAAACAACAACTCAACCAGCATCAACAACAACCTCTACCTATGAAGCAGTGAGGAAAAGGTCTTTATCGAAGAGTTGGCTGGCTTGGCTCATTCTGCCTATATCTCTGGTGCTGCTGGCAGGCGCTGTGATCGTTGTGCTGCTGTGTCTGCGCAAAAGGAAGCAGACAGACAAGCCGGACTCCAATCTCCATTCGCCCTCTGCTGAGCCCAAAATACCCTCCTCTGACATACCTACAGCTGAAATTCAAACGAAAGAGAGCATGATGCCTTCAAATGATGTGCCTGATGAGCCCGACATACCTTCACCCCAACCTAAACAACATCCTGTTGCCGATAAACCGATGCCCAAACTGATGACACAAGAACTGGACCCCACTGATACAGGCACAACTGGAACCCTGGACTCTCTCATCAATCCCGAAGCCACTGCAAAATCACACGAAACCTAATTAATCAATGATTTTATATTCTTATATGTCGCTTATGGATTCTTTGTCTACATTAACTTCTTTCTTCCTTTTTACTGGTCTGTGTCTGAAATTCTAACCAATAAATTTCATTTTGTTTTGTTTCTAAGCTTGGTTTGCAATGCGACACTGTTTTTGCCACAGCCACTTGTTTCTGAAGCTCAACACCACTAGCCCCACCTCTGTCACAACCAACCAAGCAAGTGCAGAGTCAGCGTCAACCTTTACTTTTTGCATGCATTAATTATATAACGGATGCAAATAAATATCAAAGTTCACAATTTTTAAGTGATTTTCTGTACGCAAACTCGATTAGAATAATAAAAATTACTAAACAGTGACTTTGTAAACCGAAAAATACAAATAATAACCATTGTTTCAATGGAGCAGGGCAGGAGAATCCGTAATCCCAGTTTTACCAAGATTGGATCATTTGATTTTTTTTCTGATGGTATGTACAGTACAGTAGTAGCTTAAGCCCTCCATTGTGGTTAAAATGTACTTTCAAATGTTTTGAATCGATTTCAGGCCCTTCTAAAGCCATTCGGGTGGATGGATTGTCCCGGCGGTGCTGTACTCCCTGCGTTAGGCTACACTGCGGGCCCATCACGCACACCCACATCCTGCCCTTCCTTCGCTACTAGCCCCACACATGCTCGGTGTCAGTCTGGGCGGGTCTCTGAAGACTAATGCCTTTAGCCCAGAGCGCTGATCTCTAGTCGTTTTTGTACTGAACCCCTTTGCCCCAAAATTTGGGCTCATACCATACAGCCCATACCCCCAACCGCTTTGTTCCGTTTTGTCAGCCAGGTGGTGCTGGCTCCAAAGCGAGGCCAAGTGTTGGCCGTTGCTCCTGTTTAGGGTTCAGGAGGGCCTGGTCTCTGGTGGCCAGGTTGCGTCCCCTGCGAGCTGTGCAAGATGTGGCCTTGTGCGATGTGGCTTCGTGCTCGCCCAGCGCAGGACTGTGGGGGCTTGTCTGAAGCAGCTGGTCTCTGCTTTCCCTGACACCACCTGTATTTTTGTCGCTTGTTTTGCTTTGGAAAAATTGCAGTGTTAGTGCATTTTAGTTTTGCTTCCTGCTATGCTATAAATTAAGTCATTTACGTACTTATTGCACATTTCACTTAGCTCATTTCATTTTTTATTATATTTCAAGCACATTTCACGTTCACAATATCCTTAGTTTTTTTTTGTTCTGTCTGACGAACCTCCTGCAAGACTCCAGTCAAAGGACAAAATAAAGAAAACGCTCTCCCCACCAAGTCTGCAGCCCAACAGAAACAACGACTCGATAAAACTCTGCCGGACATCCAATGAGTCAGCGCACAAACGGAACACAACCAAAAACACACTCAAACCAACCACCTGCCTGTATCACGTCTTTTCCTCGCGGACAGTTCCTACTCAGTATGTTATGCGCAATTGCAACATCAATTATTCCTGCAGGTTTCTAGTGTTTCCGATCAATTTAATATTTAATAACAAAATTAAGTGCGTCGTTGGTATCTCCGATAAAAGTCGCCCTCTGTTCAGGCGATGTGTACCAAAGTGGTCCAAATGCAATTTCAGACTATTTCAGCTTCTGCAATGCTATGAAGTGAAACGGAGTCTTCTATACGCACATACGCATGACCAGACGTCGAAAACTGAAGATTCGGACTAACCTATTAGAGAACAACCAGTTTTAATGTGCAACGCGTTCTTGTTCTTAATGTGTATGTGTGTGTATACACAAACAACAGTAGTCATGAAACCAGCAAGAGTCGTAAGCGTAGCACCAAATTTGCATAATTAATATCTATCCAGTTATATTGTTAATTAATCCTGAAAATTTGAGCCAAATCGATAAGCACATGACTGAGAACAAATTGCTTGAGTAAAGTTCGAAAAAGGGATGGACAGTTTTTGGCCTTGGACACAGTTATTTTCTACAGTACCCGGTGGAAGTTCAGGCAAACTGAACTACGCCACGACGATTCTTGGAGTAGAACATCAATTCTCAAACCAAAACTGCAAGAAGAAGCGGCATTAATTCTGTATGACCAGGGATCCTATCAAGGCACAGTTCTACTGCAATTGTTCTATGCAAATTTTTGCTCAAACAAACAATTATAGGGTGACAGTGGCGTAGCGGTGATGTTAAGGGGTACGGATGGAAGTGGAAGGGATCGGATTGAGGAGTCTCGGTTAGCATCCCCAGTATATTTCCTGTAGCTGCTACACTTTCTATCCCCTACAATTGTGGATGGATTTGCCAAAAGATTGGTGTTGTAGCTGATAACAGCATTCTCACTGCACTTCGTTTGTCCAAAATAAAGTACTCTCTTCATAGGCTTTGGTAGGAAAAGCTGATTAGTGGTTTGCTCACGCTGATTTTACCCAACCTAACAGCTTGTGACCTGTCAGACTGCAACATCAGACATCAGTGATCACAACCTTTAAACAATCGACCCTGCTATGCTGCCACCGGTATCATAGACTATTTGGCTAGACACCACGTAGACTAAGCATTTGTGGGCGCAAAATAGCCGCTGCAGTGCAGCAGGTGGTTGGAAGCAGATCATCAGTCTGTCTGTCTGTGGATTACAAAACCTTGTCCAAGTCCAATGAAAGCTGAGCTTGCTGTACGTGCTTTTACGGTCTGCTTAAGCAGCACTACTCAGCTAGGTTTGCTAATTAAAGTACTGATATAGGGCGGAATATCTAATTGCTCATTGGCTACAGTGATCTTAATACAAATATATTAGTCCTACCCAACGTTTTCTCTGTAAAAGACGTTTGTACTTTTGTAACCTTATATGGTACTACTACAGGCCCCGAACGTGGGGGTACCATTATTGTACCACTACCCTAGGTACCGATCCGATCCGATCCGATCCGATCTGGCGGGGGGTCGTACAATGTACGGCCCTACGATCAGACCTGCACGGTCCATTTCGTTACCCCTGATATCGTCATCTCGGACGTTTCCCTTCTTTCACTGCCAAGCCACTCAAGCCATGCTGTTGGGCGCCAGGTACTAAGAGAGTGCCTGGCGTGGTGACGTCATGGTGCTGACAGCTCCCAGCGGCCGCCCGGCCGAGGAGGAGTAAACCGGTATAGGCCTTATTGCTGGTTTCTCAGACGGCTCCTGACGTCGTTGATCTTCCCTCCAACGCGGCATGCTTTTAGAAGCGGCTTTCGGTGCAACGGCAGATCCAGTTGGTTCCCATTTTACCTACTCACTGTAACCAGTTTTCGGTGGCCTGGGTGGAGCGTTGTGCCGACGACCAACTCTTTGCAGCAAGAAACTTGCCACGCCGAGAGGATGAACCACTACAACCACTAGGGATGCAGCGGCCGCCGTGACTCAGAGGCAGCGAGCTACCCACTGAGCCACTGACGCGGCACCCTAGGTACCGACCGGTACCAAAATATATGGTACCGGCAACTTATATAGTGTCGGTACCATAAACGGCGTTAAGTGCCTGACTGATATACGTTAGTAAAAAGTAATTTTACATAGTACAGACAAGTTATGCAGTTATCTCTCGCATGCTGAAACCTTTATTTAGCCTGTCCTGAAAATGAAGAATTGAAAACTGGCCGCTTACCACCGGAGGAAAGTTCATGTTTTCCAAAGAATTACCCTTACCCTCATAAAGTGCCAGCGTACAGTTTGAATCCGGTTTGTCGCTGCAAACAAAATCACTACCGTAACAGCGCAGGCCGTTGCATTTCGAAGAAAACCTGTGCGAAATGCAGAGATGGCTATGTGCAACGTTGCCAAACTAAGGATGAAACCAGTTGCGAATGTGTGTGTGCGCACAGAAAACCGCAGTATGCTTCGGCCTGGCGTGGCACTTCTTGTGGTCAGTCCAGTGTTTCTCTTTACTTGTTCAGTCTGGATTTAAACTTAAATGGTCCTGCTTAGCAACAATGAGCACAAACTGCATGGGAGAGAAGAATGAAGTGAAGCAATCTGAAAAGATGGTTCCGGAAGACAGTACGTGTCGGGAAATAAGGGAAGGCAAATCGGCTACACACTTTGAAGTTAACCAAGGACAGTGTTTCTGCAAGTGTGGACATGTAAGGGCTCGTCTCCAAATGCTGAAACGAAATATCGGCGAGATTTCGCCAGAATTACGGTTGTAGCCGAAAATTTCGGCCGAAATTTTCGGCGAAATTATCGGTCAGCTAGGGCCGGCAATTTCGGTCAGTGACCGAAATCTTGTGTCTGGCAAGCTGCTGGCCAGAGGTCAACCGAAATCTCTGGCCCGGCCGGCCAGAGGTCAACCGAAATTTCGGCCAGTGCTAAACCGAAATATCGGTCAATGCCAGATGGTCTTTTAGCGGCTGTTCCTTAAGCTCACTGGTGAATAAGGACCCTTTGGCGTTGTGCCCCTACGTATCTCTAAAAACAAAAGACAGTTGATCCACTTAGGACACCCGAAAAGTAGCAAAGTCAGATTTTGCACAGATGCGCAGCAGAGGTATCCCTTTTTTCTTTTTATTTTTGCCGCAACCAGAATGGCGGCAGGCAGCTCTACCGACCCCTTGTTTCGCCGAACCAACTGTACGCCTGAAAAGTTACTTCAAGCCCCTCAGCTTGAAGTATACTCCCCAAACAGTTACTTGCTGTTTACGAAGTCGGGGCAGACGCCCAAACGCTTGTTAGAAGCGCCTGCCATCAACTCGTCTGCTAGGGCGTCTCTTCCACCCAGCCGAAAGCGTTTGACCGACAAGTTTCCAGAACTGGTGCCTGTTGTTAACGCCAGTATAGAAGCGGCCCGTTACAAGGCCGCACAGAAGCTTGACTCGGAGGTTGGACAAGCTGAGCGAGACAGAGAGCAGTGTGCCATCTTAAGCCGGCTTTTGTGCGACCAGAAAAACAATCTAATCGACCCTGTCATTGACACTGATCTGCCATGCGATCTGTTTACTTTGGGCACGTCAACCTTCCAGTCCCCTGCGCAGCTGTTAAACAAAGCGCGCTGAGCTGACCGATATTTCGGCAGAACCGAAATTGGGTCAACCGAAGATTTCGGTCCCAAGTCTTCGGGCAGACCGAAAATTTCGGTTTGCCGGCTGAGCGGACGACCGAAATTTTCGGCGAAATATTCGGTCAGTCCTGACCGAAATTTCGCCGCATTTCGGTTAGCCATTTGGAGACGACCCCTAAGACATCACGACACTTATGAGTGCATTGCTGAAGAGGATTGTCCTAGTAAATTTGTTGTCGTACTTCTGTTTGCAAGGTGTAATTGTCTTTTCAGAAGTGATTTGCAAAGAAACCTGGAAAAAGCTGATTTGCACCGAGAAAACCTGCAAGTGTTGCCATAAATTTAGCGCATCGGGAGGGCTCAGATGTTCAATGGTTAATGGACAGAAAAAATGTGATTGTCCACCAACCCTGATGGTTGATTGAGTGATTTTGGAGTATAGGAAAGGAACATTAAAATTTGAATTTTCTTTCACGCATCTTATTACAGAACAACGCATTTTTAAAAATACACTCCACTTTTTTGATTGTACACAATAACCCTTATACTGGCAGAAAATACTCCATTTGGAGTAGTACCCCACATAGAATCACGCTTTTCTCAGCGTGATTGTACACATATTTCCCTATACAATCACGCTTTGCGTGCACTGTTTGTTAGCCATAAATGTGATTAGAAAATGAAAGTGCAAAAAGTGATTGGTCACTCGCATCTCAATCACGCGTTCTTTTCAGTCTGTGTACTGTGGAAAAGACTACGGAATTGTCTGTGAAGAAATTAAGATTCATGATGACGCAAGCTTTCGAACCTTTATCGCCGGTTCATCATCAGGCTACCCACTGAAAAAGAGCAACAATCAATATCACAAATAAACGTAACAGTCATAAAACTAAAGCTAAGCTGTCAGAAACAATTTAGGATTACATACAAAAATTATTACTAAAATAGCTTCTAAGCAAAGCATCACTAAAACATTCACACAGCTTTTCATGAACAACAATATTAGGATGAAAATTGGTGAGGCCGTTCTTCATTGCCGTGATACAGTAGCTTTCCTTAAAGACACGGAAGACATGTTGAAAAGGTTGGAATCAGGTCAACTTCAACTACTCGCTTACTGGCCGCCAGAAATAGACCATCACAGTACGCAATGCACAGTTTCATTAAAACGGCGCTAGTATTAGAGGTTTTGTGTTGATATTTTGGGACTGTCTATAAAAGGGCGCTATGCTAGCGGTGTCAGAATTGATGCGCTGTAGTTAGTAGAAGTTTTACTGTAATTTGACCGAGCGTCCGGCGCCGGCTTTTGTGGCATGACGCGGGACGCAACGCCAGGGCCTGCCTACACTCCACACCTCTGCTCTAGTAGTGTAGTTTAGGGAGAATTTGTTACGCTTTTCGCAGGGAGTCGGGACCCACTGATAGAAGTCTCAGATTGCCAACTAACAGTCGTCAGCCAATTTTCCGTTGGAGTTGCCTATTTCATGTTCTGGAAAAATTTCACTTACATCGATCGCTTTAACAAGGCTTGGACGTTGTTTGAGGTATCATTTCATTCTGATTATTTTACTTGCTTCCCTATATAGCGAGTCAACTACTACTTTCAGGGACGGCGCCAGGGAATTACGCAAAAGTATTTGAATGGGCATTATCAGAAAGACATGAACGCGTGCAAGCAGAAGGAAAAAGAAAACGGAGTCAAGTTGACAGCTCTGTCCGTCTCTTCCTTGGCCAATCCGATCGCTTATTTTATGTCTTTTTCTGCTTTTGCCATCACTCTTTTCATCTTTGAGACGCTGCAGTTTTGGCAGAACCATCTGGAAGAAGTCAAATTTGTCTGCTTGAATTGTGAATTTAAGTAAGAACACTGCGAAACATTAAATTTGTTAAAATCGGCCAAGTGTTATGATGAGATATTCCAGTTTTATTCCTATGGCTTTCCATTTCCATTTCTCATTAATTGTCTGACTGATTTTCCATTTCTGAATTGCAAAATGCTGGACTGCCGAAGGCTGACATACAAGGCCAGAATTCGGGCTAAATGAACGATAGATAGAAACATGACTTACAGTACTGTACTACATACAAGTACATACATTGTACATGTACGTACATACAATTAGGATTTGAACCAGGTACAACAAGTTTTGCTTGGACCACAGCTTGACGAGATTACTGGAGACAGTCTATCGTAGGAACCACGTGACTCACCGCTAGTCTTACTATTTTTGTACAAGTAAACCAATATTAAGTCGAATTATCAGCTTGCTCAACTGTCTGAAGGAGTCAGTGACAAAACAAAAGGATCAGTCAAGTAAAAAGGTCATATGGCTGAAAAAGTGAAATGAGCTAAGTTTTTGGTTGGTACCTCCTGTCAACGAACTGTAATATAGACGAAACTACAGCAAAACGTCCAGTCTGAAGTCCAGATATTGGGGTTCCTTTGAAAAATTTGTAAACGCAAAAGCGTCAGCTATGGTGTCCAGCGGTTCTTCAGTGACATAATTATATTCTATAGCCGAAACTTTCGTAATTTTATTCAAAATTTTGCTGACTACAAATTGACTACTAACTACGACTACATATTCAAAATCGAGAATTTTTGAGACTACTAACTAAGACTACTAATTATTTTTGACACTTTTTAGAGACTACTAACTAAGACTACTAATTATTTTTGGCGATTTTCAGAGACTACTAACTATACGACTACTATTTGAAATTTGGAAAAGAAGTGGGTCTAATCTCTTTGTGATTTGTGTAATGTAGACCACAGCACGATGGGACTACTGAAGACAGTATTTCGTAGGAAACACGTGACCGCTACGCAAGTAAACCAATATCAATACCGCAGACAGGAGAACACATAGCTTTTTTTTGTTGTCTATACAGCTGTTTTGGTGAAAAGCACAGACAGTTATTAACACGAGAAAACTAACAAAAAAGCAAAGCATTGTGTTGGATGGATTTGTGAGACTTATAAGCCAGGTGCAAGTGCGGGTGACGAACTACTGCTTTTGTGTCAAACTGAGACGATGTTGCGTTGCTTGCTGTTGACTGTTTTGCTGACCGTTCTCTGTGAGGACGCACTGGCAATGCCATATGGTTATCTTAACGTCACCATGAGTTTCGGCTACTTTGGCGCTGGAGAGTTTGGGGAAATTGCGAAGCGAGACGTTCACCAGGATGAGGGCAGCCCACCGTCGTCTGAAGTTAAGCTTGCTAAGCTTCCGATTAAGGTTGTTTTCATGTCTACCTACATACATCATTACTTTATCTTCAAGACTTTATTACAGACCATAATCCAAACATTGAATGTTGTGTAATGATTTTTGCGACAACTAATTGTTTAGATAAATCAGAAACACGAGGGCAACAAAGATTCGATCAGCATCGGTTTTGAGCTCGACTTCAAAGGTGAGAAACCACTGTACAAGTACAGTTAAAGTCCTGCTCACTATATCCAATACAAAAACTGTAAAACTACGTTTTTTCCTACTCTTCTATGCATGTACATTGTATGTTTTACCATATTCCTGGCTATAACTTGTTTATGTATTGCTGTTTTAGATTTTGTTTGAAGCACAACGATAACAGGAGCAAAATGGATTTGAATTGACTACACTTTGACTGTCATAATCTTTCAATAAAACGCTGCATGAGACTGAAGACTTTCTTACTCAAACACAATCTAAAGAGTAGTTTGAAAGTGCTGTTTATAGTACCCGGGCTGGAGACAGATTTTTATTCAGAAGTGAGCTGTTAGAAATACAAAAGGTGCAAAAAATACGAAAAATTCAGTATTTTTGACGTTAAACCTTGTTTGTATGAAAAAAACAGTAGATAATGCAATCATAGAGATTCTGATGTATGTACATAACCTATTTTTTACATCAAATCGGTAATTTGAGCAAAGAACTTCACATACTATTGTTAGTTTCTTATAGAGCAGATTTCGTAGATGCCATATACAGGGCGACTCACCTATCCCGCCCGGTTTCGCAAGCTCAAAACTTTTTTGTTTGCGGACCGAATCTGCTGATTTTTTCATATGATGTGTGGACACACTTCGAATTTTATTGTTTCAAATTTCAACAAATTCCATGCACTACATCACTAGTTATGGACTTCAATGTGATGGTCACTGTTTTCAATCACTTCTGCAGCCGCTGGTGGTATTCCACCCCCACGCTGGTTGGTGGACGCTTTTCCGAGTTTTGTTGGACACACTGCCCTCTTCGATAAGCCATTCACGCCACCAGCGGATGCTGGTATCTCTTAGAGGCTCGCGTTGTATCCCAATTTGCAGGCGGAACATTCTCAGTGCTTTTGGTCCACTCAAAGTGTACCGCGCATTTTAGAAGTTCCTTCACCGAAAAAGCTATCACAACTGCTAAAAACGTCGGTTTGTGTTGAAAAATGAATAAAGCGTCAACCCACTATGGTTTAAGAATGCTTTCAACACTCAAACACTTGCCTAATCGCGCACAAGCCAAATGTATTTAGCGCCAATGTTGGAACAGCTTCGCAGAATTAAAGCCGAGTTGATATTATTGTACAAAGTCATTCATAAGCTTTGTGATTTAGAGTTCGATCAATATTTTATTTTACGGTTTCGCCTGCTACAAGTACTAGGGGGAATGGAATGAAGTTGATGGTGATGGTACCAAAGGCCAGGACTGTCGGAAATATGCGTTTGCGGGACGCACTGTTCAGCCTTGGAATTGTCTGTCTGAGCATACGGTATCCGCTCCTTCATTGGCTTGCTTCAAGCGCAGATTGGACAAAGATGAAAACAGACTAAAAGTATTTACCCTAGTTTTGCCCTAGAAGTACTCAATTTTCTGATACAACCATCCACAGCTACGACACAACAATATGACTGAATCATAAAAACCAGACGCTGAAGAAAAGAGGTAAGGTCATTTTTGAAATCAGCGGCTCAAAATACATTTTGTAGGTCAGGTAGACTATTTACTGATACACGATTCCCTTTAAAAGTGCAGGAACAATGATTGTCTATGTCAAGATGACCCCTCTCTAAACCATGGATGTTGATAAAAATTTTGAAGGCTATAACTCACGAGCGAGTTGTTGTACCGCAAAAATAGCGTCATATTCTGAATCAACGAAGAAAACTACACCTAATAGGAGCCATTTCATGCATTTCTTGATCAGTCACTTATGACTTAAATGACAGGGCACCAGCAGCAATAACTCATGTGGGAGCGGGCATATTGAATAACGGCTCTCATTTTCAGAATCAGCGTGAAAAACTGCATTAGATGAAGCAAATTGCATGGGTATGTGAACTACACATGTCTGAACTGAGTCACCTTTCAAACTGCAAAGTTCAGACATTTTCCTTGCAAATTCTTAAAATGGCCATATCTTCCAAAATCGGCATCGCAGAGAGAAAATATAGTTATTTTCGGAATCAGCAGCAAAAACAACATAAGAAAAACTGCTTTTCAGCACGCTTTTTACTCATGCTAATGAGGAGTGCCACTCGAGAAATATTTTCGGAAATTTTTCAGTTTTTCGAGAATATCTCGCTAACTGGGTAAGTTCCGGAAGCCTGGGGTAGAGCGCTAGAAAGGGCACCCTTAGCGCTATCGAACCATGTGTAGAGTAATTCTGTATCTAGAGAAATGAGAGAGTGGTGATCGTTTGAGTGGAGACTGTCAGAGTTAAAAAAATTGGCCAAAAAGAACCTGGTAACCTAACTTTGAGGGGGTGTAGCTCAGGTTCTAGGGGTCTCCGATGTTCGAACATATACCGTTGGAGTTGGTTTGACATCTATTTTGACATATTTGGATACCAGCCGGATCCGCGAAAAAAAGTTGCTTGATCCACCTAAGCTGACTTTCTCGCAAAATGCATGATAAAGAGCTGATATCTTTGCTATAGGCATGAACAAGGTCATCTTTGGACTGAACATGTTGTTTTGTTGTCAGACTTTGGTTAGTGAAGCTCCAAAACAAGCAAATTTATATCAAATTCATATCAAATTTATATCAAATTTCTAGGCCAATTTTACGAAATACTTTTAATTTGTTTGACAGTCGTCGCGAGAAATTTAATTTGTTATTAAATTGCTATTTACTTGGTGATTTTGGCCAAAACAATTTAATTTTGTTATTTAATTTTAATTTGATCGGAAACACTACTGAGAACGAAACGTTTGAGTGAAGGCTACTGTTGTTTGGTATTGGGTTTTCCGTTTGTGTATGTGTATGTGTATGTGTATACACATTTACTTCAAATGTGTATGGTAATTTGTGTATACACATTCAACAAAACAATGTGTATTTTTGTGTATATTTGTGTATGTGTATTGTACTGAAAATGCAAATTTTTTGGTAAATTTTGAGTCAGAAATGCTGAAGAAAATCAAATCTCTCAATGTCTGTTTCTTTAAACCTTGGATAGCTTTGAAATTGAGTTACTTAGGCCATTTGAGGGCTTTATCAGGGTATCTACCGTTTATTACGGCAGCAAAAACATCGAAATTTTACGATTCTGTTAGAAATTTTATCGACTTTTGCTGATCAAATACACATACACAAAAATACACATTTCGAGTACTGTTTGTGTATGGTAGTGTGTATCTGAATTTTCAATGTGTATGTGTATGTGTATACACATTGAAAAAACAATGTGTATTTTTGTGTATGGTAAATGTGTATGTGTATACACAAACAACAGTAGTGAAGGCCGAAAAAGTGATGGGACATTTTTTATCTATAGTACTGTATAAATAAATAAATAAATAAATAAATAAATAAATAAATAAATAAATAAATAAATAAATAAATAAATAAATAAATAAATAAATAAATAAATAAATAAATAAATAAATAATAAATAAACACTGAATGGGCTATTAGCGTGGTCCCAGAGTGGTTGAAGGGATCTATTCAATTGACTGCATTTTGCACATTGAAAAATGCTTGAAAGTGGACGTCGGTAACGTTTTACACAGGTTCCTTGTTTACATAAAAATAGCTTAGCGTCGCTTTACAGCCGAACTATGTAAGTCTGTCTGATAAGCAATCTTCGTAAGGTGGTTGTGTCCCCTACTGCAGTCACCCAGTCGGCTCGCTAGTCTCTTAGCTATGTATACCGCCATTGTTGTCTACCTTTCCTCTTACTCGGCTGTTTAAGAGACAACGATGTAGGACTCCGCATTCGAAGTGAGGGAGGGCGCACGTGTGCGCTCTAGCGCGGATACTTGTTGCCTCTGTGTTTCGTACTCACCGTGGTAATGTTGAAAGTAAGTAGTGTAAAAGAAGTAAAAATTGCTTACTACTAAATATACATTCTAGTTGTTGTAAATACGTTATGGCCGCGGCCAGTGCATGTGCAGCCGGATTGTGCGATTCGAGCAGAGAGGCGCTGAAACAGTGTCGTAAGGACTTCTTAGAAATCGCAGTTCAGACCAAACAAATCGCCTTGGATCTCTGGGCCTATGGCATTCTGGACGATCAGGATCTTGATCACATCAACAACAAGGTAGTTGCGATCAAAGACTGCAATCTTTAGAATGACCTCCTGAATACTTAATTTAGGAGACAGCTAAGCAAAAGATGGTTGAACTATTGACGTTGTATGGAGCAAAAGCCAGAGACCTGCAACCTCTCAAGAATATTCTAAGGAAAACGGAAAACAGACAACAGGGGCTAGCAGACAAGCTACACCAATGTTCGTTTCTTACTTTCGCCTTACCGTATAGTGCTGTTTATAGTACCGTACTATAAACAGCACTATACGGTACGGTAGTATTCAAGAAAGACATTGCGCCGAAACGCTATACAACACCTTTCGACCTGAGGCCAACTAAAGTCTGTTCAAAAATTATTGGCGAGATACGGTTTTTGATTTTCTCAAAAACTTTCCTCTAGATCGCCTATATTTTTATATGTATTATGTACTTGTAGCCAACGCTCCCCTCTACATGTACCGGAGATTTTCACTTAGTATCCCACCCCACTTAATAACCCACTGGGATATTACATGGACCCTTATTCCGCTTTATATCCCATAGGATATTACTTGGCGGCAATGTTTATGTCAAATTTCTAATAATTTTCTTTACACTCGCATACTGTATGAATGATAAAACATTGTTCCGGTTAATATCCCATGCCGTTTCCAGTTAATATCCCATGGCTTTGTCCAGTTAATATCCCTGGCCTAAGTCGGGTGGGGGGCAGAGCCCCTCCAGACCCCCCTGTTACATTTACAGTATGACCGGTACCACATATCCTCGATCAAAACGGTACCGTATGGTACCACCTGAGGCCTCCATCGAAGGGTACCATATAAGGAAGTGGTACCATATATGGTAACACTTGAAGGTGTAGCGGTACCATATATGGTACCGTTTCCATATATATATTTACTGGTACCATATATGTTCAACATGTTGTTGTTATTTCTCTGACTGTTTGAGGGGGCTGTTATGTCTTCTAACGGATGTTGTCCTAAATTGGCAGGCATCAAAGTGTCCCTGGCACTATATTTGTGTGAAATTTACTTGAATTCAGTTCACTTAGTCGCGAGCCGCGGATGATCTGATCAAACGTTGGACGTTTAGCATAGGACACCCTGTAGAAACCACTAGCGGCTTTGCAAACAGAACGTGATCATTGTTGACATACATTCCCTGAACAATCGCCCATCACCTCATCATTTCGCTTACGTTACGCCCTTTTTCCTAGGGTCCCATTTACGAAAGTGCTACTAACCATATGTACATACATGCACCGTATTTTCAGTGGAATTTGGCTTCTCAAGTCCAGACCCATCGATTGCAGTGCCTGAACAATCCAAAGGTATGTGAAGCAATCTAAAATACATAGCATTTCCATTACACTTATGGGCATTCCCACTGATCTGCTGCAATATCTGACAGTCAAAGAGCATAGGGGTGTACCAATTCAGGTTTCATCAAAGAAACAGTTAGGAGTCTGAAGGAAAAGCTGGAGAGAGTTTACCGTCGCGTGCGACCGATTCCGGCTGTGGACGAAGTCTCCTTCCACATCAACCACATATTCGTCCCACTCAGAGTTAAGCTGTGGCGCAACAAGAAGCGCAGTGACATCCAACGTCAGCTGTACACCAGTTGGCCAACCAGCTCAAGCTCCCGTCACCAATACACTGAAGACAGTAAAACTAAATGTAAGTTCAGTTGATTTGATTCAGCTCTTGAGACTGATTGATGAACTGCAGTTTATGTTGTATCTTTCTTTCAGCCACGTATCCAGGAGCACTGTTAGCTGGTTTTGAAAAGCACCTGGTAATGATCGTGAGTGGGGAGCCAGGGGTAGGGAAAACAACCACATACAAGAAGTTGCTCTACGACTGGGCCACCAACAAACTGCCCCAGTTTGACCTGCTGCTCGGCTGTCAACTGAGAAGCTGTCAACCGGCAGACACCGTGCTGGAAATGGTGCTCAGAACCATGGAAAGCAAGAAGCTGCTCAGCAATCAAGCTGTAGCACAAATCTTGCAACACCAAGACGACTTGACACCAGACCTAAAGGTTGAAGGCTCAAATGGAATTTCTACTCTTGTAGTATTGGATGGTCTTGACGAGGTCAGACCTCAGCTGCTATGTAAAGAGCTGGCAGAGGTTCTGAGCAGCTCTGATGGCATACCTCTTCCCTGTGCCCTACTAATCACATCAAGACCTGGTGCTGTGAAGAAGGACGAGATCAAATGTCCAGCTGGCTTCCTCAAACTGGATGAGTTTGACCAGGAAGAGCAAAAGAGCTTCATTACTGCCTTTTTCGAGGGCAGAGAGCAAGCAGAAGAAAACAGAAAAGAAGTGCTTGCAAAGCTGGGTCTTGATCACCCAATCAAAACAAATCTGCTCGCACTGCTCGGACTGCTCGGGCATGATTTTGAACTGCAACAAATCGCTAGAGTGCCACTTCTTTTGTGCTACATCTGCATGGTTCACAAGTCTTTGAGAAGAGGCAGCACAGAAGAAATCTATAAAGCCATCTCTCTTGCCATGCTTGTACGCGGTCTTGAAGAAAAGAACCTGCCAGTGAAGCAAATCTTTGGGGAGGACTTCAAAGACAACTGGATGAAGTCAAAACCAGTTCACAAGCTAGCAACACTGGCTTATTTATGCGAGAAACTCGTATTCACAGAGGCAGACCTCACACAGTTCCAAGTAGACCCAATCTTTATCCAAGTAGGACTTCTGGTGCATGATCAAGAAGTCGAACTGCTCAAGTACCGCACTCACTCCTTATACTACTTCCCCCACAAAACCATGCAGGAGTTCTTTGCTACCCTCTTTAGGTTGCATCGAGAAGTTAGTTTAATGGCTGAAGAGCTGTCGAAAAATGTAGTCTGGCTTAATGCCAGCTGTGCTTATGACAAACTCTGTGCATCAAGGAAATTGGTGTATGAGAACAAGATCCTGCAATTTCTGTTGCAATCAAAGAATTCAACACTCGCACGTGACTATAGAATGGAGTCATTTCGTGAGAAGGTAGCCGTTGAGTCACTCTTTAAAGAGCTCACTGCTGAGCGGGCAAGGGATCGAGCAGTTGCGGAGTGCAGTCTGCGAATGCTGCTCTGTGCATATGCTGAGAGTACATCGATGTATAAGATAGTTTCATGTAGCTTCTGGAATGAGTCATACTTGGACTGGAAGCAGTTGGTTGCTATGCCAAGCAGAGCTCAGCGATTACCAACGCTGGAAACAATGACCGGCACGTGCTACTGGAATCCAGCTAAACACTCGCTTTTCATTCTTCCGCAGTGTAAAGATACCACTCAAACTCTGATGACTGTTCCTTTACCATCTTTTCATCACGCTGCTTACCCATTTGTTCGTCATCATACCTCTGAGCTGGTCATAACAGCCAGCGCCATTAACTCTGGTAATATAGCTGTGCTGCGTGAGCCAGTGAATGTAAAGAGCCTCGTTATCCTAATTGATGAGGCCCCAGAAATTGATTCGTTCAGACTGTTTGCACAGCTCACTCTACCCAGTGTAATTGTTACTGGTCTACGCCTGGTCTATCTTAGAATGACTGGCCTTTCTAAACTTCAAAGCATTCCTCTGGATCTCGTTTTGCATTTGCTCTCAACCGGACTAGCATCTGTATATGTTAGCGCACTCTCAATCACAATTGACAATTGCTGTGTTTCATTCTCTGATGATTCAATCTGTGGACTTCAATCGGAATTTAAAGTCAATTGGTTAACTATATATATTGGCCCTAATTCCCAGTTTGTATCGCCAAGAGAGGCAGCCCACTTTGGTCTATTCATCAGGTCAAACCAGCTGACTAATCGGAGCACTGCGATCACATTCAATGGCTTAGGAGCATCAGATGTTGCAGCGATGCTGACCGGCGCTCAAGGCTGTGTGACAGAGTTGGTCCTAAGGTCGATGTGTGCTTCTGTGGAGGAATGGAAACAAATCGGAAGCGCATTGTGTGACCACCAGCTCAAGCACTTAAAGGTTGACTCTAACTGCATGCCGACAGAAGGTTTCTGTGCGATCACCGATGCAATGAGAGCTTGGAAAGAGCTCACAAAGCTTGAACTGGTGAACAACAAGCTCTCAGCAGAAAGCATGTTGGAATTATGCACATGTCTCAGAACAATGCCTAACTTAAATCGGTTGAGAATCAGTGGTGAGCCATCTCTTAAAGATGAACCCGTGCTGCACCAACTGATGGACTCTCTCAGCTGCACACAGCTCACACACCTCGATCTCAGTTGGAATCATCTCAGTGAAAACCAAGTGACAGTGGTGTGCGATGGTGTAGAGGGGTTCAAGATGCTGAGAGCTCTCCACATATTTTCGGCCAACGAAGTCACTGAGAATGACAGAAAGAGACTGAAAGAAATTCGCGACCTAATAGTTGTATAATTAAGAGCCATTCTTTCTGTCAGAGAGCTGTAGAACGTCACACACAAATTGTCAGTCATAAAATCACTAAAAGAGTTCAAGAGGTTTGGCGCAGGGGGGTGCGAAAATTCAGGTCGCTTTAAAACGAATGGAACTGCGTTTTTACAACGATTTATTTATGAACACATGAGCTAGAGACATACATATAACATGGGTCTGGGGGGTCTGTCCCCACCCGACTTAGGCCAACCCGATTTTTCTGGCAAGCAATTTTTAAGCCAACTTTTGCGATTTTTTGCAATTTCAGACACAAAAATTGCCAAAATCGCCTCTAAAACAGCACTTTTTAGCTGTATTTCAGCCCAAATTAGCGATTTTGACGATTTTTAACCGAAAAATTTCGATTTTTGAGCGTTTTTAGTGCCCAACCCCCTCCCTAGAATTTGGGCCCAGACCCCCAACCCCCTTCGGTAGATGACCTGTTCCATGTATCGCTAGAGAGAGATATGCGCCCGCCGATTTTTCTGGTCAAGCCTGGGGAGATCACTCGAATTGCCAATTTTGAACGCAGACGGCCGAATGTGGTATCAAACTGCTGACCATCTCTTGATTATTATTTTACACATCAACATCTAATTAGTACTGCATGCTTTAATCAGCTTTACCTCAGATACGTGTTTTTGGTCTCAGAACAAATTACAACGTACGAAACCAAAAAATGTAAATCTTTAACAAATATGACCGAATGCGGTATTAAAAACTGCCTTTGATAGATTGTTCTAGGTATTGTTTTACACACTAACACCAGCACATCCACAACCAATCACTGCATGCCATACATATAACAGGGGGTCTGGGCTGGGGTGGGGTGGGGTGTGCCCCCCCCAAGACGATTTTGTCGACCCCCTCCGATTTTTCTGGCAAGTTAATTTTTGAGCAAATTTTTGCTATTTGTTTACAATTTCGGACACAAAAATTGCCAAAATCGCCTGGAAAACAGCACTTTTTAGCTGTATTTCAGCCTGAATTAGCGATTTTTGGTGATTTTTAGCCAAAAAATAGTCATTTTTTAGATTTTGAGCGTTTTTTAGTTCCTAGCCCTCTCCTCCCAAAATTTTCGCTCAGACCCCCCCCGGCCGGCGCCAGACCCCCAACACCCCTCCCCCTCGGTGGATGACCTGTTTTACATGTATGCTGCATGCATGCTACCTACCTCACATTACGCGCTCTCCTCACATCGCCTTACTTCATCGATTGAGCAGCCGATTACCTCCCGGAACCCCCACCCCACTTAGAAAACTTGCTATAAAATTCATATGCATACTGTAGATGTACACTTGTGATGGTTGATTGGATGTGGGGTGTAAAAACTGATAATAGTGAAGAATACTGATATTTAGTCAGCTGAGTTGCATAACCAGCTAAAACACCATGCTCCAATTAGAGTAGTTTTCCGATTTTGCGCGATTGTGAAATTTCTCGCACTAGTGATGTGATGACTCGCAGGCCCGAGGAATTTAGCAGGCTAAAAAGCAGGCTAGGACACTGCGATTCTTGCTGGATTGCTCGCCGCCAAAAATGTGCTATTACACATGGATTCACAGATGAGTCATGAGGAATTTATCGCGATTTATGGAAAGTGCGATTTTTACGGTGGTTTCGAATGGGATACATGCACGCTTCGGCATCAACTCGCCACTAATTTGACTGAGTATCCAATCATGAACTGCTCAATCCAACATGAACACCAGAAACAGTCATACAGCTACATGGACCGTCGTAAAACTTATTTTTGCTTTCTGAAACCACAACAGTTTACTTATGATGACATAAAAAGATGAACCAGTGTCACTTGTACTAAGACTTGGCGCCTACAATAGCCGAATAAAGTCGATGGAGACGTGGACCTCGTCCATCGGTTTTCATTCGTTTGTTGAGAATCCCAGTTAAAAGAATTCCAGTCAGCACAAATCAACGTCTTCTATGTAAAAGCCGAATAGCCTGCCAAATAGCGTTTTAGAGCTAAAAAGGAGCAAAAATTGACAAAAAGGGCTTCCGATTTCTCTTAAATGTCAGCAGTGGAAACGCCAAAGTCGGTTTCCAAAGGCTTTTCAAACCAATTTTAAGCTAAAAATTAGTAATTCCTGAGCCAGTTTGTCAGTACTGGAGCCATACATGTAACAGGGGGGTCTGGGGGTCTGCCCCCCACCCGACTTAGGCCAGACCCCCCCCCCCCCCGCCCCCCCCCCCCCCCCCCCCCCGAGACGATTTCACTAACCCCCCCCCCCTCAGATTTTTCTCGCAAGTAAGTTTTCGAGCAAATTTTTGCAATTTTTTACACTTTCACACACAAAAATTGCTAAAATCGCCTGCAAAACAGCACTTTTTAGCTGTATTTCAGCCCAAATTAGCGATTTTTGGCAATTTTTAGCCAAAAAATTGCGATTTTTCTCGATTTTTGAGCGTTTTTTAGTGCCCACCCCCGCCCCCCCAAAATTTTGGTCAGACACCCCCCCCCCAGCCGGCGCCAGACCCCCCAACCCCCCCTCCCCCCATCGGAGGATGACCTGTTACATGTATGACTGGAGCCACTACTAGTAGGGCCCGACAGGATCAAGATTTTCCAGCAGGGGGTAACCCTCAAACCCCCTAGTACATGTATGACCGGCGTGTTGTATTGCTCTGCCTTTATACCGGAGTTTTCCACTTATATGGTCCACTACGGGATAATCTTATTTCACCGCAAAAAAAAGGATTTTGGGTGGTTGTTCCAGTTTTGCCTTATTTACCGTTGTTTGGTATTAGGATTTCTGTTTGTGTATGTGTTTGCGTATCTCTTAGACGCAGAAATTTTTTGCGTGCCTGGCCATAGGGACATGCAATCACGAAAATTTGGGGCAAATACCTGCATAACAGCCGCACTCAAAGCGTGCCTAAAAACTGGTAATCACGCAGGCAATGTTTTTGCATTCACTTAAGAGTCGAGTCAGTCTCTGAACTGATCGAGTCTTGGCCCTTTGCCCCTATTCAGACCCCAAAATTGAAACTATGGGCTAGAGAGATGTAAGTTGATACACTAATACATACTTATGAGTTGTCTTTCGGCCCCAAAGGATTAGTGGATTTGACGCTCCAAGAAATTTGAAAATTAGCAATACGTAACTGAACGAAGTACAA